>CM076581.1:1036994985-1037277532 GCA_034641835.2 Pinus albicaulis | reverse complement strand
AAGAGCTAAGAAGTTTACACTAAAACAGTGTGAAACTATTCTAAACTATGTGTGCACTAAAGGAAAGAAAATGCAAAGCTTGATAAGGACTTATAGCAAAGAAAAAAATCACAACATGAACTCAGTAACCCATATCATGAACTCATCCAATTCATTCATTTAGAGATATGTTGGAATAGCTTGAGAAAAGGGTAAGTTTTTAGTGCAACTGAGGTTTTCCTAAGTCAACAATCAACTTACAATGTTACAACATCTCATCCATGGTTGAAGGTTTATTGGAACATAATTGGAAAAGAAAATTTGTAGCACAGTAAGATTTCTACTCTAAAATAACTTCTAATTCTATTCTGCAACTCAATTTATCACCAATAGGCCTCATTCAAAAGTTATGGATTTCTTTTTAGAATAGTCTTTGAGAAAAAGGCTTGTTTGTGAAATTGTAAAAAGGTTGCAAAATACTCAAGGCCTTAAACTGTTATTGATATTTCTTGTCCATATGATCATGTATTAATAGGAATTCATAACAATAATATTTTGTAAATAATGAAGACCGTGGTATCTAAATTTAACAACTAATACAATTTAAAATGCAATGGATAACAACTAAACTAAAATGCTAATACAGTGAACTAAGACTAAACTAGAGTGCTATTATCTAACTTGAAATGAATTGGAACTGAACTAGAATGATACTAATACAGTGAATAGTGTTAAACTAGAGTACCATTATCAAGCTTGGAATATTGTGACAGAATTAAACTAGAATGACATCTACCTCCGGAGTATTGACTGAGCTAAAATGCAACTAATTCTATAAAATAATACAGCCCTATCTTGTTCAAGATGAGTGATATTTTGGAATAGCTTGTACAAACAATTCTGGCTATATCATTCAGTGCAAATGGGCATAAAAACATAACAATACGCAGGTAAACCAAAAAACTACAGCTAAGCCTTATCCAGAGTTAGTGATATTTTGGAAGAGATCAATGAGAATAGGACTAGCTATAACAACTAATTACAATTGAACACAAAAAAAATTAAAGTTATAAATTGCTACAATTATGCCTCATTCTAGATTAGTGATCTTTTGGAATACTTCATGAGAACAAAGCTAAACTGTAGTATCAACTGTAAGCAAAGTTCAGAAAAACTATTTAAATTGAGAATGAAACAAATCTGCGACTACTTATCTAAACCAAATGCATAACGATTCATGGGCAGTAGGGGCCCTCCACCACCGGATCAACACGCGGATCTACTCAAGATTGACTCAACTCGTGCAACAAAATGATGTCTCTTTCATTAAAGGAGAAATTCTTCAAAACAGAGTATTTACAGCCTTCCAAAATCTAGCAACAGAAACAAAATCTAACCTACAGTTTCTCGGTCTCCCGAGTCATACTTATAATGAAATTACATAACTACTTCTTTAGAAAAAAAGGGATAAGTGTCTTTCCCATTCATAATAAAATTAAAACTCTTATTAACAGTCTTGTGCTTTACTACAGACATCTGTAGAGTCCGTGTTTTCATAGGAAACAACCTCTCTTCTTCCTGCATAACCGCTTTGATACTTTAACCCAGACTTCATGGGGAGCAAAAAATGATAAGGGAATGATGTGGAATATGACCATATGTGTTTTTCCCTGATATGACACCTGGAACCTGCGTAGACATGAAGATAGCTGCAGAATCGGCAACTAGCTACAAAATTTCTGCATTCTGTAGCTAGGTGTAGTCAAAAAGTACTACAACAACGAAATCATGAAAACATAGCAAGTTAGACATTATATACAATCTAAAAGAAATTTTAACTAATCTTATTGATCATTTAAGCCTGAAATTAATAATGGAAAAAGGAAATGAAGTGGAATGTGGTGGCAGAGAAGAACATCTTTGAAGCTCAACATACCCCCACTGCTAGGTTCTTGCATGTCCTCATGCAACTATTCCATGAACTCTAAGACCTCTGCAAGGACATCCAACCCTCTTCTTTTGATTTGCCTAGCAGTAAATGGCCTTCTGGGCTTCCTTATGACTAACTTGAATCTCAAATTTGTGAGTGCCCTGGTTAACCTTTTCTTTTTCTTTTTTCAATTTTTCACTGGCCTTGTACAACTTTTGCAATTGTAGAGACAATGTTGAATTCATATCAGTTTTTAGCTTAACCTGCTCCCTTATAATTTCATTCTCATTCTTGATATGCCTATTGAGTACTTCTAACTCATATTTATCTCTTCTTAGGATATCAATTGCAGATTTTGGTGGACTAGGACTTCTGTCTCTACTTTCTGAAGCTCTCTTCTCTACTGTCTCAACATAATTGTAAATTTCTTGTTGTGCTGGGTCTATTTCAGGAGCTTATTCATCAAAATCATCCTCATACTGATGCTCAGGTGTTTCTTCATCCTCAATGTTTATAATTCCAGTTTGTCTAACCTTTGTTTTCTTTAGTATCCCTCTAAGTCTGTGGCTCCATCTTGGTTGAGGTGGCCCTTCTCCTTTTCCTTTGGCAGATTTCCTTATTATCTTCTTTTTCTTGAGCTGCTTCTTAATTTGGGCCAATTTCTTAGAAATCATTTCTTCACTATCCTCTTGTATTGTTTTACCTGTTTCAGTTTCATTTTTGTAAATTTTCCATCTTCTACTTATTTTTGTAGATTTGTCTTCAGGTGGAGGTTCTTTGGGTTCTTCAAAGTGATTTCTCACTAAGAACTCATCCCAATTATCTCCCATTTTTCTTAAATGATATTCAATCAAGATTTTGACTAAACCATGGTGGTATAAGGTTGTTTCCAGAAATTGAACTCTCTTTTGAACACTTGAGGCCATTTTCTTTAAACTATGAAGCAAGAAAAAGGTCAAGTTGATTTCTTCTTCTAAGAAATGCATCATTAACCGAATATGGTAAACATAGAAGGTACTAAATCTACCTTCACAAGTGATAAATTTTTGCAAAATGAGTAACATGTTCCTTCACTTATTCTTTAATTCCAAGCTAGGAATACCCTTTTTAAAAATGGAAACATCCATACCTGGTGACTTGAGTATTTGCTTCCATGTCTCGTTATGGAATTCTCTATTTTTGAACCACCTTTCTCCTTGTCTAGGTAGTTCTATTGCCTCTGCAATGAAAGCCTCTGTAACAGTGAATTTAATGTCTCCTATTTCGACCTCAGCTCCATTGAAGGACCTTGCAAATGTTTTAGTCACCTCTTTGTGAAAACCCCTAAATTTTTACAAAAATTGCAACCAACCTGCTTGCTGTAACATTTCTCTGGTTTGTGGATATCCCTCCAAGTACTTAGTTCCAACTGGTTCAGTCCTCACTATGAGACCCATAGTTTTTTTCTTTCCAACCTTCAAATTACTACTCCTATGCTCACGGTGAAAATGACTGTTAAAGAGATGTTTTTGCCCCACAGATGCTTCCTCTGTTTTACAGACCGAAATGATTAAGAGTTGGCTACGGGAGAGAATGATATGGAGTGGTTACCGAATGAATATAATGAAGTGAGGGTGATGTAAATGAATTAATGAGTTGGGAAATATCTTGGAAGAAAAGACCGCGAAGATATTTCGTAGGAAATTCAAAATCATCATTAAATGCTTTGGCCTAGTGACGTGACTAATCCAATCACCTTAGTACTTTAACCATTAAGTTTGTAAATGATGATCAGATATGGGATTTGGAATGGCAAAATAGAAGGAATTTTATCCAAAGTTTTTATGAGAGGTTTGTTAGGCATGATCAACACAATTAATTAAAAAAACTTTTTGAATTATACATAACTTAACTATACTAAAATTTGTCATGATCTATCATTATAATAATTTCATAACTTTTACCTTTTCTTTACTTCTGATTTTTGTGATCTTCATATGCTTTGTTCTCCCTGAAAATCATTAATTTTTTAGTCTTCATAACTCCCTTGATTTTTCTTGTTTTCATGGATATGCAGGATCATTTGGTTGCAGATCAAATAATTACTGGACAGTGCCTTCAGGATCTCTAGCCGCAGAATGTCTGTATGGCTGCAGAATGTCTGATTAGTTGCAGAATGTCTGACTGATTGCAGAATGTACCTGTAGAAGACTTGAAACATGAAATGGAATGGTTTGGAGCATGAATGGAATGTTGTATGGAATGAGTGAAAATGGATAATGAAATATGATGTAATGGAATATGAATGAAGTGAATAATGGAGTGAAATGGATCACAACTTAGGAAGTGGAGTGGAGTGTGAAAAGTAGCCTGCAATTCATGATGTGTATTATTTAATTGCAGAAAAACATCAAACTTAAAACTCTGAGATGGAAATGAGGTGGACCATGGAATGAAATGAATGAAGTATGGATGAATGAAATGAAATGGAGTATGAAATGAAATGGAATATGGATGAATGGAGTGAGATGGATCATAAGTGAAATGAATTTGCACTTATGATTTTGTAATAACTTCTTGCAGAAAGAACAGATTTGAAAAGCTAGAGTGTCAGAAAGATTCTGATTTTCACTCTACCTTTTCTGTATAAACATGCCAATTAGTGATTGGTTTTCATGTTTATACTTTATTTTATTTTATTTTATTTTTTATTTATTTATTTATTTATTTTTTTTAATCATCTGACTTCAGAAAATTTAATTAAGTTGATGAAGAAGAAAAATTCTTCTTCATTAACTTCACATCACTATTTTCCAGGAATCTCTTGACAAATTCTTCTCTTGAGAGTGGTTTGTGATACAACTTCAATCTATGACCATTCACAAGAAAAGTGACCTCTTCATCTATTGTCCTGATTTTTATTACTCCGTTGTCAAAAATTCTTATAATTTCACATGGCCCAAGCCAATGTGTTTGGAATTTACCTTGGAAATCCTTGAACTTTGAATCAAACAAAAGAGCCCAATCACCTTCTTTGAATTTCTTTTCCTTGATGTACTTATCATGCCATCTAGTCCTTTGATGTTGGAATATACTGGTTTTCTGAATTGCATTTTGTCTGATCTCATCCAATTCATTAATCTGCTCCAATTTGTGCTTTTGTGCTTCTGATAGATCAAGTCCTAGCTGAACTGCCATTCTGAAAGTTTGAATCTGGAACTCTATGGGAAAGAAAACTTGCTTTCCATAAACAAGTTCATAAGGAGTATGGCCTTTTGTGCTTCTCCATGTAGTTCTATAGGCCCACAAGGCTTCAGGAAGCCTATCTACCCAATCTATTTTATGTAAATGGACAGTCTTTGTTAGGATCCCTTCCATGACCTTATTAGTAGATTCCACTTGACCATTTGCTTGTGGATGACAGGGAGTAGATTTTCTGTGTTTGATTTTGTACCTCTCCATCATTTGTTCCACTAGCCTTGATGTAAATTGAGCTCCTTGATCTGTAACAATTTCCCTTGGGACACCAGAACGAGTAAAAATATCCTCAAAAAGAAAATTAACTACAGATGCTTCAGTAGCAGAAAGTAATGGCTTGGCCTCTACCCATTTAGTAACATAATCAGTGCAAACTAATATATATTTCTTTTGTCTTGATGGAGGACTAATAGTTCTTACAAAATCCAAAGCCCATTTTTCAAAAGGTTCAATATGTACCTGAGGCTGTAATGGCATCTCACTTAAAGGAGAAGGTTTCCCTACCCTTTGGCAACTGTCACACCTTTTGACATACTCTTTAGAATCTTTAAAAAGGGATGGCCAATAATATCCTAAATGAAGGATCTTGTAGGATGTCCTTTTATCAGCAAAGTGTCTGCCACAAGGTTCATCATGACATGCCTTGAGAATCTCAGGCATCTCATCTTCCCGAACACATCTCTTAATGATAAAATCTGGACCTGTCATGTATAACTCATTAGCAACCCATGAATATTTTGCACTGTCATAAATGATATTTATTTTTTCTCTTGCATTCATTATTGAAGGAAATTTCCCTGAAACTAAATAATTAGCAATGTCAACAAACCAAGGATTTTGAGAAGAAATTGCAAAAAGATATTCATCATGAAATTGATCTTCAACTGGGGTATTGTCTTGGATGTTTTGGAGTCTAGATAGGAGATCAACTACTGTGTTTTGTTTTCCAGGCCTATCTAAAATGGTAATGTTGAATTCTTGTAAAAGAAATAACCATCTTATGACTCTGCCATTAGTAATTGATTTGTTCATTAAATATCTAATTGCAGAGTGATCTATGTGAACAAAAGTTTCATAGTCTGTTATATAGTGTCTAAATTTCTTTATTGCATGAACAACATCTAAAAACTCTTTTTCAGTTACAGTATAGTTTAACTCTGAAGGAGTCAAATTTTTACTGGTATAGTAGATGGCATAAGGAATCAGGCCTTTCTGTCCCAATACTACTCCTAGAGCTGTATCTGAGGCATCTATTGAAATATGAAAAGGTAGCTTCCAGTTAGGTCCCTTTAAAATAGGTGCTTTAGAGATTTTTGTTTTCAAGGTCTCAAAGGCTAAATGGAAATCAGGATTCCACTTGAATTCATAGTCTTTTGTAAGTAATTTGAAAAGTGGAGATGCTATCTTGGTGAAGTTTTCTATAAACCTTCGATAATATCCTGTAAATCCAAGAAAACTCCTAACTAATTTTTGGCAACCTGGAATAGATAAGTTAGAGATTACTTCAACTTTTGACTCATCAACTCTAACCCCATCCTGTGAAATGTGATGACCCAAAAAAATTCTTTCAGTAAACATCATAAAACACTTTTCATGACTTAGTGAAAGATTTTCTTCTTTACATCTCTTTAAGACTTTTTCCAAGTTTGCTAAGGCTTCTTGAAATGTATTTCCATAAACTGTGAACTCATCCATATATACCTCTACACAATCACGTATTAGATCCGAAAATATTCCTAGTAGTACCCTTTGAAATGTTGCAGGTGCATTGCATAGTCCAAATGGCAATACTCGGTAAGCATAGGTACCCCAAGGACAGGTAAATGTGGTTTTGTCTTGATCTTCCAGTGCTACTTGGATTTGATTATAACCACTAAACCCATGTAAAAATGAGAAGTACTTTTTGCCAGCTAATGTGTCTAACACCTGATCTATGAAAGGTAAGGGAAAATTATCTTTAAGAGTAGCTTTGTTTAATTCTCGGTAGTCAATACATACCCTCCATTTACCATTTTTCTTTGGCACAATTGCCAAAGGAGAAACCCATTGACTATCTGAAATAGGATAGATAAATTTGACATTCAATAATTTCTGCAATTCTTCTTTAACAATCTCCCTAAGATTTGGATTCATCCTTCTCTGAGGTTGTCTGGTTGGTTTACAATTTTCCTCTATGTAGATGTGATGAGTGCAAGTCTTGGGGCTTATCCCTTTAATATCAGTGTACTCCCATGCATATGCAGAAGAATGTCTCTGTAATATCTTGACTAGCTCTTCCTGTTGAGATCTCTCTAGGTTCTTGTTTATGCTTAAAGTTTTGCCTGGAAATATCTCAATTGTAGAGCTGCCAAATTTATCCATGGAATAGAGAGACATCTGCCTTGATGACAAAAATTCAATGTTGGATTCTTCTTGAAATTGTTCATGTTTATATTCCGAAGAGGATTCAAAGTTTTCCAAGGTATTTAGAATTTGGCTATCTTCACTAATTTCTGAAATTGTGAAGAGAGTTTTTAAGTCTTCTTCATCCTCTATCCATTGAGTATCATCTAATTCTGTAATTGTTCTTGCTGGAGGATACAAGGTAAATTTCTTGGTTGAACTACCATCAGAGATATACATATCACCAAATCTACAACTAATGAAAGCATTAGTTGTAGCTAACCAAGGTCTTCCTAATATAATAGAGTGTCCTCCTAGATTATTCTTAGGAGTTAGGATCATAAAATCCATAGGATACTCCTAAGAATCTAGGGACACTGGAATGTCTTCTATTACCCCATCAGGTTTAATCACATATCTATCTGCTAATTGTAATAATGTGGGTGTAAAAATAAGATTAGGAAGTTTCAGTTTATCCATGATTTGTCTACTCATGATATTGATTGCTACTACTAAATAAATGAGTGTGTTTTGGATATCAATTCCATTGATGTGAATTTTAACAACTGGATTTCCTGGGTCTAGATACTTTGGAATAGCAATCTCACCCATCATGATATCTGCTATTTTTCCTGCCAGTTGAATTTTCTTTATCTCCCTTATTCTTTTTCTTGTTTTCTTCATGCTCAACTCATTTACTCTCTTTGTTAATATTGGAATTTCCTTGATGGCTTGCAATAATGGGATCTTAATACAAACATTTCTCAGCTCATCTAGGAAATCATAATTAGGCACCATAATTTGTTTTTCTACACCCCTATCAATTTGTAATCTTTCTGGGAAGGGAGGTGTAGAAGTGGATGTTGATGGATGCTCTAATATAGGAGTTGAAATTATTGGTTCATTTTGTTTTGATTTTTCAATGGTTGAGTCTTGGAAAGTTGTGTTCTCTTCAAGACTTTTATTTACCTGTAGAGAATCTTCTCAGAATTGTCTTGTTCTTGTATGATTACAGAAGGTTTCCTCTTTTCAAGTATTTTTCCAGACCTAAGTTGAACATCACTAAGGTCTAAAGGAGTGATCAAATAATTTGGAAACTGTTGGCTTCTATCATGTATGTGTTCTGAGGATTTTTATTGTTGGGGTTTGGTATGGGTTTGGCAAGAAAATAATTTGTTTTCTGAGGAAATGGTAATGGAAGTGGTTGATTTTTATGTTGTGGATTTTGAGGATTTTGTTGAGGAGAGAAATGTGGATATGGTGGATAGGATGGTGGATATTGGTAATACTGAGAGTATCTTCCATAGGGATTTTGTGCTCCTTGCGCCCAACTTTGTGATTGATTTTGAAATTGGGGCCAAGGTTGCTGCCAAGAATTCCAATTTGGTGGAGGTTGATTATACATTTGATCATGGAATCCTTGTGTTTGAGGTCCTTGCCAAGGCCTTCTAGAGACAAAATTGAGAGATTTTGTGGAACTTGTAGGAGTATCTTCTTGAAAGATAGCTTTAATACCAGGAAGTGAAGGACAACTCTTGGTCTCATGTTTTTCTAAACAAAATACCCAAGTCTCCACAACTTTGGCATCCAAAGGGCACTCTCTTAGGGCATGTTTCTTTCTACATTTGGGACAAAAGATTGCTAAGGCATCGGATTCATATTTTTGCTTGTTTTGTAACTTAAGGGTGTCTATTTGTTCACTAAGACTCCCTAAGATATCAAATTTGAACTCATCAAGCATATGTCCTATTTCTACCCTACTTACTATCCCAGAAGCAGAATTACTTTCCCTTGCAAGAGCAGGGTCTCTTGGTCCTTTTACAGTTTTAGATTTCCCTCTTGAAAGGTTGATACATAATTCAGCTATTTCAGATAATTTGAGCTGAGATATATCCCGTTTTCCCATCATGTTAAGGATATCTAACCATTCATCCCTAATTTTTTTCAACAAGAGAGATTTTAAGGTGTCTTGGTCTAATTTTTGCATTTTTTCTCTTTTGATGTTGTAATGAAATCTTTCCAACAAATCTTCCAAGTTTTCATCTTCTTTTTGTAGCAACTTAAACACTTCCTCCTTATGATTGAATAGCATACAATAATCCAAATACCTCTCTAGAAATGCTTGTTTCATGTCTTCCCATGTCCTAATAGAACTGTTGGTCAAACTCATAAACCACTTCAATGTTGCTCCTTTCAATGTTGAAGGAAATAGTTTAAGTTTTTGAGCATCTTGTAATTAGTCATAAGTTCTACACAGGACTTCAAATTCAAATAGGAAGGTTTTAGGATCTTCAGTTTTAAGTCCATAAAAGTTTGGAAGGACAGAGGGTGAAATGTTTTTCATAGTTGCATTGGTTTCTTCATCTACTATAGGAAACCCAAAAGAGCTTCCCATCTCTCTTCTACCTCTTCCTCTGCCTCCTTCTCCTTCTACACCTCTACCTCCTTATCCTCTACCTCTACCTCTACCCCCTCCAAATAGTGTGTGTTCTCCATTAAAAACTCCTCCTCCCCCCTCTTCTGCCATAGTTGATTCTTCTGTGGAAGTTGAAAATTTTATGTCCCTAGCAGGGGTTCCTGAATCTCCTTTTAAGACAGGTTCAGTGGGTAAAGTGGAAGGTCTTTCTAATGGAATATCTGATCTTAAGTTCTCTGGAAGTCTAGGATCAGTAAAGGATGGAATGTGGGTTTGAGTTGGAGGTGTGCTAGCTCTAGGTCTTGGTGAAACAAGTGGTGTTCTAGGAATCAAGCTTCTTCTTCTTATGAATCTACCCCTTGAGTCTCTTTCTCTACGCATATCATTGTTTTTAGGTGATAAGAAACAAGTCTACCTAGTTACACTTCCCCGACAATAGCGCCAAAATTTTGTGCTCAACTTAGTGTTCCTAAATTGAGTTCATTAATTGTCAACCAGGGTTATTAAACTGCTGAAGTGTGATGCAATATATGTGTCTAAGTATTTTTTTTTCACTACGTTGTGTTTAGTGTTTTTATGATGTTTTTGGTTTTATGGTTTTTATGTTGAAAAAGAGCTAAGAAGTTTACACTAAAACAGAGTGAAACTATTCTAAACTAGGTGTGCACTAAAGGAAAGAAAATGCAAAGCTTGATAAGGACTTATAGCAAAGAAAAAAATCACAAAATGAACTCAGTAACCCATATCATGAACTCATCAAATTCATTCATTTAGAGATATGTTGGAATAGCTTGAGAAAAGGATAAATTTTTAGTGCAACTGAGGTCTTCCTAAGTCAACAATCAACTTACAATGTTACAACATCTCATCCATGTTTGAAGATTTATTGGAACATAATTGGAAAAGAACATTTGTAGCACAATAAGATTTCTACTCTAAAATAACTTCTAATTCGATTCTGCAACTCAATTTAGTACCACTAGGCCTCATTCAAAAGTTATAGATTTCTTTTTAGAATAGTCTTTGAGAAAAAGGCTTGTTTGTGAAATTGTAAAAAGGTTGCAAAATACTCAAGGCCTTAAAATGTTATTGATAGTTCCTATCCATATGATGATGTATTAATAGGAATTCAAAACAAGAATATTTTGTAAATAATGAAGACCGTGGTATCTAAATTTAACAACTAATACAATTTAAAATGCAATGGATAACAACTAAAATAAAATGCTAATACAGTGAACTAAGACTAAAATAGAGTGCTATTATCTAACTTGAAATGAATTGGAACTGAACTAGAATGATACTAATACAGTGAACAGAGTTAAACTAGAGTACCATTATCAAGCTTGGAATATTGTGACAGAATTAAACTAGAATGACATCTACCTCTGAAGTATTGACTGAGCTAAAATACAACTAATTCTATGAAATACTATAGCCCTGTCTTGTTGAAGATGAGTGATATTTGGAATAGCTTGTACAAACAAGTCTCACTGTATCATTCAATGCAAATGGGCATAAAAACATAGCAATACACAGGTAAACCAAAACACTACAGCTAAGCCTTATCCAGAGTTAGTGATATTTTGGAAGAGATCAATGAGAATAGGACTAGCTGCAACAACTAATTACAATTGAACACAAAAAACGTAAAGTTAAAAATTGCTACAATTATGCCTCATTCCGGATTAGTGATATTTTGTGATAATTCATGAGAACAAAGCTAAACTGTAGTATCAATTGTAAGCAAAGTTCAGAAAAAATAATTAAATTGAGAATGAAACAAAGCTACGGCTACTTATCTAAACCAAATGCATAACGCTTCACGGGCAGTAGGGGCCCTCTACCACTGGATTAGCACGCGGATCTACTCAAGATTGACTCAGCTCGTGCAATAAAATGATGTCTCTTTCATTAAAGGAGAAATTCTTCAAAACAGAGTATTTACAGCCTTCCAAAATCTAGCAACAGAAACAAAATCTAACCTACAGTTTCTCGGTCTCCCGAGTCATACTTATAATGAAATTACATACCTACTTCTTGAAAAAAATAGGGATAAGTGTCTTTCCCATTCCTAATCAAATTAAAACTCTTATTAACAGTCTTGTGCTTTACTGCGGACATCTGTAGAGTCTGTGTTTTGATAGGAAACTGCCTCTCTTCTTCGTGCATAACCACTTTGATACTTTAACTTAGACTTCGTGGGGAGCAACAAATGATAAGGGAATGATGTGGAATACGACCATATGTGTTTTTCCCTGAGATGACACCTAGAAACTGCGTAGACATGAAGACATCTGCAGAGTCGAGAAGTAGCTACAGAATGTCTACATTCTGTAGCTAGGTGTAGTCAAAAAGTACTACAACAATGAAATCATGAAAACATAGCAAGTTAGACATTATATACAATCTCAGAGCAATTTTAACTAATATTATTGATCATTTAAGCCTGAAATTAATAATGGACGAAGGAAATGAAGTGTAATGTGGTGGCAGAGAAGAACATCTTTGAAGCTCAACACCCTTAACCCTACCCTTAACCTAACCATTAACCTTAACCTTAACCTTAACCATAGTCCTAAACTTGATCAAACCCTTAACCTTAACCTTAACCTGACTAAACCCATAACCTTAACCTTAACCTTCACATGACTAAACCTATAACCTTAACCGTAACCTTAACCTTAACCTAACTATAACCTTACCCTTAACCTAAATTAACCTTAACCTTGACCTTGACCTTAACCTTGACCTTAACCTTACCCTTAACCTTCACCTTAACCTTAACCTGAACCTGAACCTAACTGAACTTGTAACCCTAAACCTTTACCTTACCCTTAACCTTCACCTTAACCTGAACTTTGACTTTACCCTTAACCTAACCTTAAAATTAACTATAATCTAACCCTAACCTTGACCTTAAATTTACCGTTAAACTTTACCTTGACCTTAACATTAAACTTTACCTTGAACTTAACCTAACCTTAACCTTAACCTTATCTTACCCTTAATCTAACCTTAACCTTAACCTTAACCTGAACCTAACCTTAAATTTAACCATAACCTAACCTTAACCTTAACTTTACCTTAACCTTGACTTCACCCTTATCCCAACCTTAACCTTAACCTTAACCTGATTAACCTTAAACTAACTAAACCCTTAAGGTTAGCATAAAGTTAAATTTAAGGTTAAGGTCAACGTCAATGTTAAGATTAAGTTAGGTTAAGGTTGGGTTAAGGGTGAAGTTAAGGTTAAGGTAAAGTTAAGGTTAAGGTTAGGTTATGGTTAAACTTAAGGTTAGGTTAAGGTTAAGGTTAAAGTTAGATTAAGGGTAAGATAAGGTTAAGGTTAAGTTTAGGTTAAGTTGAAGGTAAAGGTTATGGTTAAGGTTAGGGTTAAGGGTAAAATCAAAGTTAAGGTTAGTTTAAGGTTCAAGTTATGGGTTTAGTTAGGTTAAGGTTATGTTAAGATACAGGTTAAGGTAAAGGTTATGGTTATGGTTAGGGTTAAGGGTAAAGTCAATGTTAAGGTTAGGTCAAGTTTACGGTCAAGGTTAGGGTTATGTTATAGTTAAGGTCAAGGTTAAGGTTAAGGTTAAGGTTAAGTTAAGGTTAATATTAAGGGTTTGTTTCAGGTTAAGGTTATAGTTAAGGTCAAGTTTAAGGTTAAGGTTATGGTTAAGGTTAAGTTTAGGGCTAGTTAAAGGTTAACTTTAAGGGTAGGTTATAGTAAAGGTTGATGTTAAGACCCGTAACCTTAAACCTTAACCTTAACCTAACCTTAAACTTAAACTTATTTTAACCTTAATCTTAAGCTTAACCTAACCTAAACTTAATGTTAACTTTACCTTTAACCTTAGCTTAACCATAAACTTAACCTAATATTAACCTTAGCTTTACCCTTAACCTTATCTTAACCTTACCTTAACCATAACCTTAACCTTGAACTTAACTATAACCTAACCCTAACCTTGACCAAACACTTAACATTAAAATTAACCTTAACATAAGTTTAACCTTAACTAAACCCTTAACCTTAACATTAACATTAAACTTAACCATAACCTTACCCTAACCATAACCTTAACCTTACCTTTAATCTTGACCTTAACGTTAACCTAAACCTTGAACTTGAGCTTAAGCTAACATTAACCTTAACCTTAACCTTATATTACCCTTAACCTAACCCTAACCTTCACCTTGACTTTACCCTTAGCCTAAATTTAATCTTAAACTTAACCTTAACATGATTAAAACCATAACCTTAAGCTTAACCTAACCTTAACCTTGACCTTAACTACAAGCTAACCCTAACCTTGACCAAACTTTAACCTTAATCTTAACTTAACATTAACCTTTCCATGACCTTAATCTTAACCTTAACCATAACCTAACATTAACCTTGACCTTAACTATAATCTAACCCTAACCTTGACCAAACCCTTAACCTTAACCTTAAACTTTACCTTAACCTTAACCTTTACCTAACCTTAACCTTAACCTAATCCTAACCTTACCCTAACCTTAACCCTAACCATAACCTTAACTTTACCCTTAACCTAACCTTAACCTAACGTCAACCATAACCTTAACCTAACCTTAACGTTAACCTTACCCTTAACCTTATCTTAACCTTACCTTAACCATAACCTTAACCTTGACCTTAACTATAACCTAACCCTATGCTTGACCAAACCCTTAACCTTAACCTTAACCTTAACTTTACCCTTAACCTAACCTTAACCTTAACCTTACCCTTAACCTTAACCAAACCCTTAACCTTAACCTTAACATGAACCTTAACCCTAATCTTAACCTTAACCTAACCTTAACCTTGACTTTACCCTTAACCTTAACCTAACTAAACCTGTAACCTTAACCTTGACCTTAACTATAACCTAACCCTAACCTTAACCTTGAATTTACACTTAACTTAACCTTAACCTTGACTTTACCTAAAAAAAGTTAAGGTTAAGGTTAAGGTTAATTTAAAGGTTAAGATAAGGTTAAGGTTAAGGTTACGGGTTTAGTCAGGTGAAGGTTAATGGTTTGGGAAGGTTAAGGTTAAGCGTAAGATAAGGTTAAGGTTAAGGTAAAGGTTGGGTTAAGGTCAAGGTCAAGGTTAAGGTTAAGGTTGAGTTCAAGGTTAAGGGTAAAGTTAAGGTCAAGGTTAGGGTTACGTTATAGTTAAGGTTAAGCTTAGGTTAAGGGTAAAGTCAAGGTTAAGTTTAAGGTGAAGGTTAAGGGTAAGGTGAAGGTTAAGTGTTACGCCTTGACTTTACCCTTAACATAACCTTGAACTTCACTATAACCTAACCCTAACCTTGACCAAACCCTTAACCTAACCTTAAACTTAGTATTAACCTTCCCAAAACCATAACCTTAACCTAACCTTAACCTTAGCCTTAACCTTTAAGGTTAAGGTTTGGTCAAGGTTAGCATTAGGTTATAGTGAAGGTTAAGGTTAAGGTTAAGGTTAGGTTAAGGTTAAGTTTAAGGTTAAGTTAAGGTTAATGTTAAGGGTTTCGTTAAGGTTAAGGTTAAGGTTAAGGTTTAATGTTAAGGTTAAGGTTAAGGTTAAGGTTTAAGGTTAAGGGTAAAGTTAAGGTTAAGGTTAAGGGGTTAAGGTAAGGTTAAGGTTAATGTTAAGGTTAAGGGGGTAAAGTTAAGGTGAAGATTAAGGTTAAGGTCAATGTTAAGTTAAGGTTAAGGTTAGGCTAAATTTAAGTTGAGGGTAAATTCAAGGGTAAGGTTAAGGTTATGTTGAATGTTAAGGTTATAGTTAAGTTAAGGTTAAGGTTAAGGTTATGGTTAAGCTTAAGATTAACGTTAAGGAAAATGTTATGGTTAAGGTTACGTTAAGGGTAAAGTACGGGTTAAGGTTAGGATAAGCTTAAGATTAAGGTTATGGTTAAGATAAGGTTAAGATAAGGTTAAGGGTAAGGTTAAGGTTAGGTTAAAGTTATGGTTAAGGTAAGGTTAAGTGTAAAGTTAAGGTTAAGGTTAGGTTAAGGTTAAGATAAGTTTAAGTGTAAGTTTAAGGTCAAGGTCAAGGTTAAGGTCAAGGGTGAGGTCAAGGTCAAGGTTAAGGTTATGGTTATGGGAAGGTTAAGGTTATTCTTAAGCTTAAGGTTAAGGTTAGGGTTAAGGTTAGGGGAATTTTAAGGTTAAGGTTAAGGTTAAGTTAAAGTTAAGGTTAAGGTTTGGTCAAGGTTAGGGTTAGGTTATCGTTAATGTTAAGGTTAGGTTAAGGGTGAATTCAAGGTTAAGGTTATGGTTATGGGAAGGTTAAGGTTAAGGTTAAGGGGTAAATTTTAGGTTAAGGGTAAAGTCAAGGTAAAGGTTAAGGTGAAGGTTAAGGTTAAGGTTAAGGTTATGTTTACGGGAAGCTTAAGGTTAAAATTAAGGTTAAGGGTTTGTTCAAGTTAGGGTTAGGTTATAGTTAATGTCAAGGTTAGGTTAGTTTATAGTTAAAGTTAAGGTTAAGGTTAAGGATAAGGTTGAGTTAAGGTTAAGGTTAAGGTCAAGGTCAAGGTCAAGGTCAAGGTCAAGGTCAAGGTTAAGGTCAAGGTTAATGTTAAGGTTAAGTTAACGGTACGGTTAAGGATAGGATTAGGTTATAGTTAAGGTTATAGTTAGGGTAAGGTTAGGGTTAGGTTATAGTTAAGGTTATAGTTAGGGTAAGGTTAGGGTTAGGTTATAGTTAAGGTTAAGGTTAAGTTAAGGTTAAGGTTAAGGTTAAGGTTAAAATTAAGATTAGGATTAAGGTTAAGGGTTTGGTGAAGGTTAGCGTTAAGTTATAGTTAAGATTAAGGTTAGGTTGTGATATAGTTAAATTTAAGGTTAAGGTTAAGGTTTATAGTGAAGGTTAAGGTTAAGACCCGTAACCTTAGCCTTTACCTTACCCTTATCCTTAACCTTAACGTTAACCCTAACCTTGACTTTACCCTTAACTTAACCTGAACCTTCACTATAACCTAACCCTAACCTTGACCAAACCCTTAACCTTAACTTTAACCTTACCTTTAACCTTAACCTGAACCTTAACCTTAACCGTAACCTTAACTTTAACCTTAACTTTAACCTTAACCTTAACCTTAACTATAACCTAACCCTAACCTTGACCAAACCCTTAACCTTAACCTTAACCTGACTAAACCCGTAACCTTAACCTTAATCTTAACCTTAACTATAACCTAACCCTAACCTTGACCAAACCCTTAACCTTAACCTTAACCTTAACCTTAACCTTCCCCTAACCTTAACCTTAACCTTAACCATAAACCTAACCTTGACAAAATTCTTAACCTTAACCTCAACCTTAACCTTAAAATTAACCTTGACCTTAACGTTAACATAACCTTAAACTAACATAACTCTAACCTTGACCAAACCCTTAACCTTAACTTTACCCTTAACCTAAAATTAACCTTAACTATAACCTAATGCTAACCTTGACCGAACCCTTAACCTTAACCTTAACTTGACTAAACCCGTAACCTTAACCTTAACCTTACCTTAACCTTTCCTTATCTAAATTTGACCTTAACCTTCCCGTAACCTTAACCCTAAACTTAACCTAACCTTACCCCTATCCCTAACCTTTACCAAACCTTTAACCTTAATTTTACACAACATTTTGTGACCATCTCTACAATCCCTCGCCCCACATATTGGGGGGTCTTTCCTGTGACCTGTGAGCAGTGTTAGGTCTCTGTAATTTAGTAGAATGGCAAGAATAAACGCTGCAGAGACTACATAAAAAACCATTTTGGGATTCTAGGATCTAGCCCTCCTGAATCTAGAGATGGATCTCTCTATAAGTGTAAATATTGATTTATCTTTAAGGCTTTTAGTATGATATTAGGCTAGTTATTAAGAACAAGGGTTTTTGTCTATTTGGTTATTCGAGTATGATCTTTAATTGGATGGAATATCACAAAATGAAAGAGTTTCAAAGGATGAAGATGCAAGTATATTGACAAGTGTTCAACAAATAGGATTAGTGTGAAGCAGCTTTAATCCATTGGGCAATAGATTCACATAAGGGTTTAATTGTACAACAATTTCAAGAGTACTCCAAGGGGCAAGTCATCTATATCAAAATATCTTTTAGATTTAAATGATGCAGTATAACATTAAAAGTGTTGAGAAAGTGGAAAAAGCCAATAATTTCAACAAGGATTTATCAAATTTCCATACAAGAAAAGCCTTTTTAAGAAAATTTTTGAAACCAGCCAAAGGACAGGGCTAACCATAGAATTCTTTGGACAAGCTTGTATTAAAGCTAACTTATCAGACAAAAATCTAGTAATTACACTAGACTACTTTCAGAAGGGATGAAAACAAATAAGAAAACAAGGTGCAACTTAAGATCAGGTCAGATATCATTAAAATCCAAGCCTGATTTCAGCATACTCTTAGGGAAACTTTCAAACAACCTTTGGATGAAGAAATAGAAGAGAGGAAAAACCGTAAAATTTCCTAGTTTAAATCTACTTAGCATGTAATGAAAATATCATTCAAGAACTTCCTTTCAAGTTTTGCACTTCAAGAAATGGACTAACCAACATTCCTTGACAATGTTTAAGTCATTCTCAAATATCACAATTAGCAGAAAACATATAGATAAAGCTTATCAGTGAGAGTAGGGTACTTTAGCAGTAAATCCTAGCTCTATGCTTGTTGTTCTTTATCAGAGAAAAGTGAACAAAATGGAACACATGAAAGGAAAAAAATAACAGTAAGAGTTACTTCACTAATGATATAGACCATGATCCTAAGAATCAGCTTGTATATTGATTGTCGATCCAGTTACAAATTACAATGTCCAATGCTTCATCACAGCTTCAACTTCTCTTCTCAGCCTAACTTCTTCAATAAATTAACAGAGCTTCAGAGCTTTAGAACTTATTAACACTCAACAATGATTCGATACAGCAACTATTACATCAAAGTCCAACAACCAACCCTTTACAATGTGCTCCTCAAGGAGATTTTATAAGGAAATGAGGAGGTGGAAGAGTTTCTAGTGTTGAGTATCATTAATTCTATACTAAATGCAACTCCTAGCCTTGAAAACCATGCACGACATAAGGAAGGAATGCATTGAATTACAACTCTATTTCATTTATTCCATTTATGTTTTTTAGGTCTAGTGGACAAAAATATTGACTTCAAGGCTTTCTTTATCTTTTACAATAACTTTACTGACAGTTTTAAAATATATCCTTTTGTTTGAAATAAATGTTTAGCTATCTTTAGGCAAATATCTTCTGACTGGGCAATAACTATGCATTCTTTTGATTTATTGAAGGTGCAAGTGGCACTTTTAGTAGATGAAAGGATATTTTAGCCTTTGATGTGGAAATGGAGGCTTCCTTCGACTGATTTGACTATGATGTGGGATTTAGGTTTCATTAAGCCTTTTTAAACCATATTTGTCTTCGTCTTGTTTCTTTTTCCTCTTAAAAAGTATATTTAAACTATTAATCTTCAATCTTATGATTTAATCCTTTAACTCTGCTCTTCTATCCAGGTGTCTGGGGTTTTCTGATTTGGAGGGTTTGTTCGTGGGCCGATGATCATGATTCATCGACTGTTAGCATTGAAATCAACCCTTTATTCATCCCCCGTGTGATATTTGGGTTGTAGGATCATCACCCTGGACCTTTCTGTCACTTGCCTGTGACTGTGGGGAAAAATAGAGAGAAAATGCCATTAAACCTGCAAAAAATGATAAACACATCATAAAACACCTGTGGGAGTGGGAAAGACTATTTCAGAGGCTCGTGAGGGTGGAGGAGCAATGAGAAAAAATGTGGATGCAGCGGGAAAATGGGAGGAAAACCCAGCAGAGTAGCTAACCAGGTGCAAATGGAAGTTTGGGTGTGACGACGAACAAGAGCCGTTGGATTAGAGAAATCAATGGTCGATATTGCTTGATGAAATGTTTCGGGGGCAAGTTAGGTGGGACATGGATGGGGGGTGATATTAAAACAGGACCGTCCGATCTCTGAGATCGACGGTAGAGATCTTTCGATGGAGCGTTTGGGAGAAAAGATGAATGGAAAATGAATGGGGTTGTGATATAACACAAGTCGCTCGATCTCAGAGATCGACGGCTGATATTAAAAGATAAAATGAGGTTAATGAGGGCAGCAGTATGGCGGAAAACTGGCAGCGTTTTTTGCAAACTATTTGGGGGGTAGGCGGTATTTCCTGGAAAACACGATTCCATACATCTCTTGACACCTGTCCCTTTCAATAGCACCTGTTTCGCAAAGTATTTTGGCGTTAAGCTTCGGTTGCAAAAAATTTGCGATATGAAACGTCCATCGTTAGATTGGAGGCTCCAGATCCTACAGTGCGGATCGCACACGACGAGGTGAGAGATGCACAGACGAGGGATGGTGGGACTGCAGGATGTGTCAGTAACTTTGTCGTGTAGTGGAAAAAGTTATTTGGCAGAGTGATTTATCAAATGGAGAGTTTAGACTATCAGATTAAATCGCGATCATAGGATCTTAAGAATGAACAATCATGATTAAAGGAAGGAGTGGATCATGTTGAAAAGAGAAAAGGGATGAGAGGTGAAAAGGCAGAGGAAAGGTGGCCCGATGGCTGTTGATCTCTACAGATCAAAAGTTGAGATTCATTTAAAATATTACATGTCGGGAATGGAAAAATAAAAGGAAATAGGGGTTCGGGAAAGGTTTTTGAGCCCTTTAGCACCTGATTGCGGGGCTTTATGACACATGGAGGAAGGGGATAAAGGAATAAGCCCTCGGGGGCTTAAATACTTTATAGTACTAAAACTGATTTTTAGGCCCAAAAACAGGGTTTTTAAGGCTAAGTAAGGGTTCCGATAGAGGGAAGAAAGGGTTTTTAAACCAGATAAAGGTAAGATATGAGGTTTAAAGGGGGTTTTGAGATGATCTTGGAGGTTGAATGAAGGTTAATGGAGGGATTTTATGAAGGAAATAAGGATGAAATGGGGTTATTGGTGACTGAAAAGGAGGAGTGGAATGATGGAAAATGGAGTTTTTAAGCAGTATTTCTTGGTAAATAGTAGGTACTTTAGGAATAACAGTGAAACAACAGTGAAGATTAACTCAAAGGGTAAAGAACATCATAAGACTTCAAAAGATGATAAGTTTTCAAAGGAAACTATCTCTTGAAGGCTAAAAAAGATTTAGCCACCATTTGGTATGACAATTTTTTATAGGTGGCTAACAGTGGCTCCACATGGGGATGGCATCTTCTTGAAGGTGTCAATAACTTTTCTGGATTTTCAGTAAACCAATGCCTTATCCATTGAGTAGCAACTTTTCTTTCCTTTGGCTGACCTTTCTTTGATCTGAAAATCTTTGAAACGGTCTGAAACAATGGAATTATATCAAAACAACATCTCTACTTACCCATTCCTAATGATCCTAACATTTTTTCTTCTTTCAGAGTGCATTTGGGCTAGCAAACTCTCTACATCAACATTTTAGTTGAAAAATGAAAAACTAGTCTAAGTCTACTCTTATTTCTCCATGAGTTCAGATTAAGCAATTGAACTCATAAGTCTCTCTACTTAACTACTGTCTGTCAGGATTAGACTGTCTGACAAACCTTTATTCTCTAAATTCTAAAACAGAAAATTTAAAAGCAGCTAAGCCAGGATTACGTAGTCTGACTTGATGTTGGTCTATGGAATAAAAGCAAGCTGCACATAGACTATTATTTGCAGAAAAGTAAAAAAAAAATTGTGAAGGCTTAAGATCTGGAAATCAAAAACATCCTTCATTATTCTTCACCTCTAGTTTTGATTTTGTTTGAGTTGTCTTCTTTTTCTTTTCTGGTTCAAGTTTTGAGATTTTTAGAACTAGTTTGTTTTCTATCTTTGGCTCAACATTTAATCTAATTAGAGTCATTCTTCTTTTGAAACTCATAGGTTCATATTTTGAATTTGTAAGAACCTTTGTTTTTCTATCCTAATCTACCGTACTGATAAGCCAAGAGTGAGCTGTTTGGCTTATCTAATTCACTAACCTATCAGCAGTAAATTGAAAATTAATTAGTAATGATTAGGCTTTATGACTAACTATACGTGTGTTTTTAGGAGTGGCATTTGAGCTTGCACACTTTCAGACTTTGTCTCTGTTTTTTGGTATGGGGCTATACCTTTCTTGTTTTCATTCTGCCCTCTTCTCTATTTTTACTGTTTTTTTATTTTTCCCTTTTTCCTTCAAAGAAAAAAATCAATAACTAACTAAATGCTCAAAGTTGAGCTTTATTGACATTCCTATCTAACATATTCTAAATCTTGAGATAGTTCAGCTTTGTATAGTACAATAGTGCCAATGTAGCCAGCTGAGTAGTGACAAAAAGGAACAGAGACCTTGGCTACTAGTCAGAGGTAATCACAATACATATTGAATATTAATCTTTAAAATCAAGGCTATCATAGAAGGTGACAATGTTTTATGTATTTGGCTCTTGCAAAGGATCCATGCTTGAGAATTTGATCCAATTGGGGCCTCCACACACTCTTCCATAGGATCAGCAAAGAAAATACGAGAATTCGTTTCTTCTTGGCCCTCCATGATTAGTAGATTTTCTGCCTCTAAGACATCAGCCTTGAGGACTGCACCTTCAGCATGTCCCTAGAAATCATCATCATCGTTTACCTGAAAATAAACAAGCAGTGAAATTTATTTTTTCCTTGAATCTATGCTTGATTCTCATGTAAATTCAGGTTCTTTGGATGATAGATTGATATCAGGAATGGGAGAAGGTTTCTCTTGAAAAGATGGTATATCCTTAGTAGGATAGTCTTCTATTTTTTTTCTTCCCCAAAGACTTTTCAGTACTTTTTATGGTTTGGGTCATCTGGTCTGAAGTTTTCTTGAATTGTATATTGTTTTATTTCCTAAGGTTTTAGACATGTACTAACAACAAGGGCTAATCCATAGAAAAATTGTTTTGGTCTTTAGGAACAAGGGTAAGTTGGAATTCTTTAAAATATTTTAATAAATCCATGACATCATCCTTATAGTCTCTAAGTCTGGGATGTTTAATCATGTATTCTTCATTTACTTGCCTAATTTCCAATTCTGCATTCCCATGAACTGTTATCCTCTGGGCTCCTAATTTCTTCAATAAGTGTAGCCCTAAAAGAAGTGCCTCATACTCCACTATGTTACTTGTGCATTGAAAATTCAATTTATATGAATGGCCTTCAGAATGATTGTTTTCTATATTGTAAAGCCATATTCCTGCACCTACACTGGTTTTAGTACATGACCCATCAAAGCTCATACTCCATAGAGGACTAGTTTCATATTTATCATTAATTTCCTTACTCTGCTCTTTGTCTTGAGTGCCATTGATTTGTTCTATGGGATAGGCACTGCGTTGATGATTATCTCATTCCAATGAAGGTTTGAAGGTTGGGTTCTTGTTTATTATTTGATCAATTTCTTCTTCTGTCAAAGGGGAGATCTCTCTTTTAGCATAAACAGAAGTACAACCAACTTCTTTCTCTTGTGTTAACTGGTTTTGAGGCTGGATGTCATCTTGAGCCCCTTCTCTTGAATCAGAGCTTGTGGTTGAAGGGAAACATTGAGGATTTTCTACTATTTCCTGATCTGCTTCTGTTTTAAACAACTCCTCATGATTTTTATGATTCTCAATTTGAATACAAGGTGCATGAGTTGTTTCTTCTACATTATCAGGATGCCACCCTCTTCTTAAATTCTGAAATGAGTTATAACATAGAGGGAGAGTTCTCATATGTGCTGGTTTTTCCTCTATTCCAGGTTCTATGTTTTCCAAATGGCTACTTGTTTCCTCAAAGCACTGCTCACTATTTGTATTTATATTTTGGTCATGAAGTTCCCTTAACAGTGCTATACAAGATAGAGGTATGTTGTTAGGAATTTCTTGACAGCTTTATTCATTGTTTTCTCTAAAATCTTGCTCATCATACATATCTTACTCATTTTTTAGGTCTTGTAGTGGTTGAGCTTGTGTTTGGTCGGGGAAAGGTATAGGTTGCTTTGGATCACCAATATCCAAATTAGCTTCATACCTATCCATTCTCTTTCCAAGCATGTACATCATTTTTTCCATCATGACCATTATTTTGGCTTCTAGGTGTATGTCTAAATCCATGTTTGTAAATCAGAAAAGAGGTCACTGTATATTGTCAACTAGTTCAGAGTCTTCTACCAGTGGATTCATTTGGTATTTTAAGAGTTTTGGAGTTGCCAGGTGGATGATTTAAATTTTTCTGTTCACCAATAGTATGATTTGGTTTTCTTAATGAAATCATAAAGGGATTTACAAAGACTAGAGGGATATTAGGCCTACTGGAGGCCAGTGGATTCACCAGGTGGAAATTTTTAGCTATTTTGGAGGTAAAATGTTTTATGGTCCACCACCATATACCAATCTAAATGTTTTGTGTTTTCTGAGTTTTTTCAGTCCTATAGGTTATGAGAGGGTCCTAAATCTATTTCAACACTTAGCTATAGTGATGAGACAAACATAGTTTACTCTTATGGCTTAGCTAGCTGATTCCTTCAAGGTTTGATAAGACTCTATGAGAATCCTAAGGGTTACTTAGTTTGTCACTAATTCAAATAATTCCTATCATGATCACCATTTCCTTTGGCAGTGCTTGAAGAAAGCTACTTATACTGCACTGAACAATGAGTGTTTTCTTTTAAGGATTTTACTAAGATAATCCCCAGTATGTTCGCCAAGAATGTTAGGTCTCTGTAATTTAGTAGAATGGAAAGAATAAACACTGCAAAGACTACATCAAAAACCACTTTGGGATTCTAGGATCTATCCCTCCTGAATCTAGAGAGGGATCTCTCTATAAGTGCAATGATTGATTTATATTTAAGGCTTTTAGTATGATATTAGGCTAGTTATCAAGAACAAGGGTTTTTGTCTGTTTGGTTGGTCGGGTATGATCTTTAATTGGATGGAATATCACAAAATGAAAGAGTTTCAAAGGATGAATATGCAAGTATATTGAGAAGTGTTCAGCAGATAGGATTAGTGTGAAGCAGCTTTAATCCATTGGGAAATGGCGTAACAAAAGGTTTTAATTGTACAACAATTTCAAGAGTGGTCCAAGGGGAAAGTCATCTATATCAAAATATCCTTTAGATTTAAATAATGGAGTGGAACATTAAAAGTGTTGAGAAAGTGGAAAAATCCAATAATTTCAACAAGTAATTATCAACTTTCCATACAAGAAAAGCCTTTTTAAGCAATTGTTTGAAACCAGCCAAAGGACAGGGCTAACCATAGACTTCTTTGGACAAGCTTGTATTAAAGCTAACTTATCAGACAATAATCTAGTAATCACACTAGACTACTTTCAGAAGGGATGAAAACAGATAAGAAAAAAAGTGCAACTTAAGATCAGGTCAGATATCATTAAAATCCAGGCTTGCTTTCAACATACTCTTAGGGAAACTTTCAAACAACCTTTGGAGGAATAACTAGAAGACAAGGAAAACCATAAACTTTGCTAGTTTAACTCTACTTAGCATGTAATGAAAATATCATTCAAGAACATCCTTTCAAGTTTTACACTTTAAGACATGGACTAACCAACATTCCTTGATAATTTTTATACTTAATTTAAGTCATTCTCAAATATCACAATTAGCAAAAAACATATAGATAAATCTTATCAGTGAGAGTAGGGTACTTTTGCAGTAAATCCTAGGTCTATGCTTGTTTTTCTTTATCAGAGAAAAGTGAACAAAATGGAACACATGAAAGGAAAACAATAACAGTAAGAGGTGCTTCACCAATGATATAGACCAAGATCCCAAGAATCAGCTTGTATATTGATTTTCGATCCAGTTACAAACAACAATGTCCAATTCTTCATCACAGCTTCAACTTCTCTTCTCAGCCTAACTTCTTCAATAAATTAACAGAGCTTCAGAGCTTCAGAACTTATTACCACTCAAGAATGATTCGATACAACAACTATTACATCAAAGTCCAAAAACCAATCCTTTACAATGTGCTCCTCAAGGAGATTTATAAGGAAATGAGGAGGTGGAAGAGTTTCTAGGGTTGAGTATCATTAATTCTATACTAAATGCAATTCCTAGCCTTGAATTACAACTCTGTTTCATTTATTCCATTTATCAGAGAAAAATGAACAAAATGGAACACATGAAAGGAAAAAAATAATAGTAAGAGGTAATTCACCCATGATATAGACCAGGATCCCAAGAATCAGCTTGTATATTGATTGTCGATCTAGTTACAAACTACAATGTCCAATGCTTCATCACAGCTTCAACTTCTCTTCTCAGCCAAACTTCTTCAATAAATTAACAGAGCTTCACAGCTTCAGAACTTATTTACACTCAACAATGATTTGATACAACAACTATTACATCAAATTCCAACAACCAACCCTTTACAATGTGCTCCTCTAGGAGATTTTATAAGGAAATGAGGAGGTGGAAGATTTTATAGGGTTGAGTATCATTAATTCTATACTAAATGCAACTCCTAGCCTTGAAAACCATGCAAGGCATAAGGTAGGAATGCATTTAATTACAACTCTGTTTCATTTATTCCATTTATGTTTTTTAGGCCTAGTGGACAAAAAGATTTACTTCAAGGCTTTCTTTATCTTTTACAATAACTTTACTAACATTTTTAAAATATATCCTTTTGTTTGAAATAACTATTCAACTGTCTTTAGGCAAATATATTCTGACTGGGCAATAAATATGCCTTATTTTGATTTATTGAAGCTGCAGGTGGCACTTGTAGTAGCTGAAAGGATATTTTAGCCTCTAATGTGGCAATGGAGGCTTCCTTCGACTGATCTGACTGTGATGTGGGCTTTAGGCTTCATTAAGCCTTTTTAAACCATCTTTGTCTTTGGATTGTGTCTTTATCCTCTTAAACAATAGATTTAAACTATTAATCTTCAATCTTATGAATTAATCCTTTAAATCTGATCTTCTGTACAGGCATCCGGGGTTTGTTGATCTAGAGGGTTTTTTTGTGGGTCTATGATCATGATTCATCGACTGTTAGTGTTGAAATCAACCCTTTATTCATCCCCTGCATGATATTTAGGTTGCAGGATTGTCACCCTGGATCTTTCTGTTACCTACCTGTGACTGTGGGGAAAAATAGAGATAAAACACCATTAAACCTACAAAAAACGAAAAACACATCATAAAAAACCTGCGGGAGTGGGAAAGATTGATTTAGAGGCTCATGAGGGTGGAGGAGCAATGAGAAAAAATGTGGATGCAGCGGAAAAATGGGAGGAAAACCTGGCAAAGTAGCTAACCAGGTGCAAATGGAAGTTTGGGCGTGACGATGAACAAGAGCCATTGGATTAGAGCAATTAACAGTCGATATTTCTTGATGAAATTTTTTGGGGGCAAGTTAGGTGGGACATGGATGGGGGGTGATATTAAAATAGGATCGTCCAATCTCAGAGATCGATAGAGGAGATCTTTCAATGGAGCATTTGGGAGAATAGACTAATGGAAAATGAATGGGGTTGCGATATAACACAAGTCGTTCGATCTCAGAGATTGACAGCTAAGATTAAAAGGGAAAATGAGTTTAAGGAGGGTAGCGGTATGGAAAAAATATAGCAGCATTTTTCACAAAATATTTTGAGGGTAGGCAGTATTTCCCGAAAAGACATGATTCCATACATCGCTTGACACTTGTCCCTTTCAATACCACCTATTTCACAAAATATTTTGGCGTTAAGCTTCAGGCGCAAAAATTTTGCGATATGCAACATCCACCATCATATTGGAGGCTCTAGATCTGACAGTGCAGATCGCATGTGACGGGGTGAGAGATGCATATACGAGGGATGGTGGGACCGTAGGATGTGTTAGTAACTTTGTCACGTAGTGGAAAAAGTTATTTGGCGGAGTGATTTATCAAATGGAGAGTTTAGACTATCAGATTAAATCTAGATTGTAGGATCTTAAGAGCGAATAGTCACGATTAAAGGAAGGAGTGGATCTTGTTGAAAATAGAAAAGGGATGAGAGGCGAAAAGGTAGAGGAAAGGTGGCACAATGGTCATTGATCTCTGCAGATCAACGATCAAGATTCATTTAAAATATTACATGTCGGGAATGGAAAAATAAAAGGAAATAGGGGTTCGGGAAAGGTTTTTTATTCCTTTAGCACCCGATTGCGGGGATTTAGGATGCATGGAGGAAGGGGCTAAAGGAAATAAGCCCTCAGGGGCTTAAATACTTTATAGTGCTAAAATTGATTTTTAAGCCAAAAAACAGGGTTTTTAAGGCTAAGTAAGGGTTGTGATAGAGGGAAGAAAGGGTTTTTAAACCAGATAAAGGTAAGATATGAGGTTTAAATGGGGTTTTGAGATGATCTTGGAGGTTAAATGAAGGTTAATGGAGGGATTTTATGAAGGAAATAAGGATGAAAATGGGGTTATTGGTGAGTGAAAAGGAGGAGTGGAATGATGGAAAATGGAGTTTTTAAGTAGTCTTCCTTGGTAAACAGCAGGTACTTTAAGACTAACAGTGAAACAACAGTGAAGATTAACTCAAAGGGTAAAAAACAACATAAGACTTCAAAAGATGATAATTTTTCAAAGGAAACTATCTCTTGAAGGCTAAAAAATGTTTAGCCACCATTTGGTATGACAAATTTTTATAGGTTGCTAAGAAGTAATATTATTGCTCCTGTTGAACATTTCCTCAGAAAGCCCATAAAAACCTATGTTTTGGCATTGGCGCGGGTAGCCAGTTCACCCCTCGTGCCAGTGTGGAGGATGTACACTAGAGGCCACACTAGCTAGCGCTCTGTCTCTATGTTGTGCCTACGCCAGCCTTTTTGGAAATGCTTTTTAACAAATTAGAGGTGAAATTTTCCTTTAACCACCTCAGGGATGAGTCACAAAAAGTGGTTAAACTTGATGAGCCATGTATCTCTTCCTTTAGGTAGTGGTTTTTAACCTCCCATGGAACATTCTTTGAAGATAGGACTCCCCTCCATGATTATAGGGATCCTAACCTCTCCCTCTTCCTCTATATAAATAGGCCTTCTCCCTTTACAAAAGATAGTTGAACATATAGCCAAGAAGCTGAACTTGGAGAAGAGATACTATAGCTGATTAATCACTATCGAGAAGGTAGAACCAAGGAGAATTTTGTAGAGAGAGCGTCGTCTGAATTCTTGATGAGCTTTGTGAGACGCGCTCCGCTGGAACCCTATTGGAGGAGACTGCAACGTCGAAGCTTGGTTGTACGCTTCCTTCCTTTCAATAATATACTCGACTATGGTATTGGTTCCATCTTTTTGTTGTGTTTATTGATGCATTGATTTAGTCTTCTTCGGCTGACTGATAGTTACGGATGTGAAATAGTATGTTTTATATCATCTTTGTTTCTTGTGTATTTTCAGGTATCCGAGTGTGAGAATGAGAATATCTTGATCTGTCGAACTAGGAGCGAGAGGTATCCACTCTTTTGACAACAACAACAGCGTAGGATATACGGTAAGTTATCTATCGAATCTTCGTCCATTTGTTAACTAGGAATTGATGTCATAGTGTGTCTTGTTTGTGGCTAGACCCACTCTAGGGCTAGTTGTTAAAAATATTTTCATTGATGGAAAAGGAAGTGGCAAAGGAATTGGCATTTGACACAGTAACCAGGAACAGAGAAAATAAACATAGTAGAGGACAAAGGTCAGCAGAGAAGAACAGAGAAAGAGTGCATCTACAGAGAGCAGTATCAGTCAAGGAGCAACTTAAATTCAGTAGGAAGGATATTTGTGTCCCTGTGAAATTAAATCATATGAGAAGTTTTATTCGGTGTATGTATGCATCCTGATGGAGGAAATCCTGTGTATGATTGTAATCTGGTCATACTCTGATGGGTGGAGAATACCGAGTGTATTTGGGTATTGATTGGTTCAATTCCCATACGAAATTCCCTGAAACTCTATTTAATTCATTCTCCTCATAAAGGAAGCCTGTGTATAACTAACTCTATCCTAATGGTAGTGAAAATCTCATCGGAAGAGAACTACATTTGTTCATTTTTTATTGGAAATCCTGCCGAAGATAGACCAAGTAAGAAGGATAGCGCAAACCCAAACTAGCCCTTTGGAATCATGAACGGAACCTGGAAGGAAAGAGGTAGAACGTAACAAAAGGAAGGATGGATGGAACCTTGAGCGAAGGACAGAACCACGAAGGAGGAACAGTACAAGTGGTTTCCGTTTTTCATCGCACCACTTTTGACGGGCAAGCGGTATTCAAGAGGTGGGGAGCGATTCCATAGAACGGGCGACACGTATCCCTGTACGATTTCACAAAACCGCTTACCACTGTGCACCATCGTGTGTTATCATTTGACCCAGGACGCCCAGTGATATTGATATATACCGTTGAACTGGGAAGATGCCATCGGACGGTGGCTGTGTTTGAAAAGTACACGAAGGATAACACAAGTACGGTGCGCCATCGCGCGTTATAGTTAGACCCAAGATGCCCAACGATATTTTTGTGCACCGTTGATCTGGAGGGAAGCCATCGGACGGTGGTCATGTGAGGAAGATGCACGAAGATTAACCAAAGTATGATGGGCCATCGCACGTTAACATTCGGCATCGGAGGTCAAGCGATATGCATATATGCCGTTGATCTGGAAGCTTGCTATCTAACGGTGATTGAACGCTGGACTTGCACGAAGTTTACTTATGGTACCATGCGTGTATTTGATTGGCTATTGACTATATATGTGGGCCTGGGGTCAAAGGTTTATCATAAGGTCAATTTTTTGAAAGCGTTGGATATTTCTCTAAAGTGCGAAGGATTGTAACTTTAATCCTAAAGTTTAGTTCAAATTTGTAAATATATTTATTTATCAATTTCTTCAAATTGATAAATAAATTAAAAATAAATCAATGAGGCACGTGGGATAAACTAAAGGAAATACTGCCAAAGGAATACCATTAGCGGTTGAATGTTTTTGACTCATGGTATTGATGAAGGCTAAACTATATAAGGTGAAGAGGATGATTGTATGAAGTGTGTATGTGTAAGGGTGGTGAATGAATAAATTTCTCTAAGGAATATCTGCATGGATGAAATCTATTCTTAATTGATAAATCTGAATCTACGATGCACCCATGGATATAATGATCTGACGATGATGAATCTCTGGTTTGATCGACTGACGAAATCATGAAGAACCGGTGCGAGTGTACTAAAGAAAATGAATACATCTGGTGACCTACAATGTATGTTGTGTGGAAACTAGTGGATTGAGTATGAAAATTGATGGAACGTTGTTCCCAGTGGTGCTAAGGGTCGAAGCCTTCAGTGAGGGGGTTGTATCTCCCTTCCAGTGGTAGCTAGTAAATGAGAGAAGGTTGTAGCCTTTCTGCAAGTAGGTGCCTGCATGTTGGTATAAGTCTGCGCCAACATAAATTGTAAGAAGTTTTCTTTATAATAAATATTGAATATTGAGATAACAGCAGCGGTGGTTTTCTCCTAAATTGGGTTTCCACCTTAAATACTAGTGTTCATATGTGTGGCTTATGTTTGATGGTTTGTTCTGGTATTTCTATTAATACTTACTGCTTACTAAACATCTGATGAATGAATGATGCAATGATATAAGTAAAGACATAATAAGATCTCTGGACATACACGTTGGATTCCATAAAATAGCATATGGTTTTAAGAGAAAGAAAAAGTGAAAAAAATTTCATCCCTAAATACTGATTCACCCCCCCTCTTAGTATTTTTCTAACAATTGGTATCAGAGCAGGTCCTTCTGAAAAATCTTAGCTGCTAGAAGGAAGATCAAGCAAGATGAGATTATCAAGGTACAACGTTCTCCCATTATAAAGACAGGTCTTGGATATATCGGAGAATCTTCTCAGGCTTCAGCACCAAATTATCTAAAAGCAACTACAACTGGTATACAACATGCTGCCACTCAGCAAGGAAATAAATAATCTTTACAGGTAAAGCATGATCATCTCAATTCAAAGAACACTAACAGGAATGTCTTTCAAAGAAGCACCAATCAACAGGTAAATTCAAGTAGAAGATTTCATGATCGCAGAAATTTCTTCTTCAATCGACAATGTTTTTCATGTCACAATTTTGGTCATAAAGTTTTTCAATGTGTTGCATATAAAACCATCATGACAAGAGAAGCAAGAAAGAAAAGGATTGATATTGAAACAAAGAAGAATACTTATAAGAACTTTTATCCTCTTCAAAATGAATTTGAATGTGCTTATTGCAATAATTTTGGCCATGAATAATCTGAATGCAGGAGCAAAGTTCAGCCAAAAGAACATGTTCCTTCAAGCTCCAAAGTATGTAAAAAGAAGGAATTATAGGTTGAAAATTGTGGCATAGCGTTATTTGCAGAAGATGAAGAAAACCAATGGTACATTGATAGTGGATGCTCAAGACACATGACAGGTGACAAAAACAAACTCCTAGCATATAGTGCTTTAGAAAAAGAAAAGAATGTTACATTTGGAAATGATACTTCAGCGGTCATTAAGGGAAAAGGATCTATTTTTCTAAAAGAAAAGGTGAAAGCTAATGAAGTCATGTATTTGGATGGATTAAATCATAACCTGTTAATTGTAAGTCAAATGTGTGATCAAGGAACTGAAGTTGTCTTTAGTTCAAAAGAATGTGTGGTACGTGATCTTGATACATGTAAAGCAATTATAAAAGGAAAAAGAACTCCAAGCAAGCTATATGTATTAAAGAACTGCAAAGAACAATGTTACTTGAGTAAATATTCAGAAAACTGGCTATGGCATAGAAGGTTGGGGCATCTGATCTTCTCTCATATCAACAAATCAGGCAGACTTAAAGCTGTTCGTGATCTTCCCAATATTACTCTACCTGAAAATATCATATGCAAATCTTGCCAATTCGGTAAGCAAACCAGAGTACAATTTAATGCCAAGGAAGGATCATCAAGTAAGCCTCTTGAAATCATTCATACTGACATATGTGGACCTATGAGGAAAAATTCACCACGTGGTGAACAATACTATATCTTATTTATTGATGATTTCTCTAGAATGTGTTGGATTGGGTTGATTAAACACAAAGATGAAGCATTTGAGAAATTTCAGATCTTCAAAGCACTGGTTGAAAATGAATTAGATCTAAAAATAAAGTGTCTTAGATCTGATCGAGGAGGATAATATACATCCAACGAATTCCTTGAATTTTTTGAACAACATGGTATAAAAAGATAGTTTTCTGTAGCTGGCACTCCACAACAGAATGGCGTAGCAGAAAGAATGAACAAAACAGTTCAACAAATGGCTAGAGCTATGCTTGATGATTCTGGAACACCTGACACATTTTGGGGAGAAGCAGCAAATACGGCAGTAAATATTCTTAAAAAGGCACATGTTCGTGTAAATAGTGACAAGACTCCATATGAACTCTGGTATGGTAATTCTCCCACTGTAAAGAATTTTTGGAAGAAAATGTTTTATCAAAAATAATGATGGAAAACTTGGCAAGTTTGAACCTAGAGCAGATGAAGGAATATTTCTTGTTTACTCCTCTAGGAGTAGGGCATATAAATGTTACAATAAAAGACTTTGAAAGATTGTTGAATGTATAGATGTTGTTATTGATGAGTCTCCAGCAGCTCCAAAAGAAGAAAAACAAACAACAATTGAAGATGATGATGATGACATATATCCTTCTACATCAAATAGTAATGATACAAACAGTGAACCCAATGAAGAACCCGAAGATGATTTGTTTTAAAAGGCTCCATCCAGATGTTCAAAAGAATCATCCAGAATCTCAAATTTTGGGAGAAAAGGGATCAGGTGTACAAACAAGAAGGACTCTTGTGGGATCTTCTAGCAATCTGTCATTTCTGTCCACTATTGAACCTCACAATGTCAATCAAGCTAGCAAAGATGAATGTTGGATTCAAGCCATGAATGAAGAGCTTGATCAAATTGAAAAGAATCACACTTGGGAATTAGTACCAAGACCTCATGACAAAAATGTCATTGGTACTAAATGGATATTCAAAAACAAGTTAAATGAGAATGGGGATGTTATAAGAAACAAAGCTAGACTTGTTTGCAAGGGGTATGCTCAACAAGAAGGCATAGACTTTGAAGAAAAATTTTCTCCTGTAGCCAAACTTGAAGCCATAAGAATGTTTCTTGCTTTTTCAAGCTTCCAACAAATCAAATTTTATCAAATGGATGAGCTTTTCTCAATGGTGATCTAGAAGAAGAAGTTTATATAGAACAAACAGAAGGATTCATTTTGGGAAATGATGAAAAAATTGTTTGTAGAGTTAAAAAGGCTCTATATGGTCTCAAACAAGCTCCAAGGGCATGGTACTATCGTCTTGACAAATATCTTCATCAACAAGGATTTTCAAAAGGGTCTGCTGATAGCAACTTATAGACAAAAACTGAAAATGAAAAACTATTGATTGTGGTTGTATATGTTGATGATATCATTTTTGGAAGTAATGAAGAGTTTATGAGTCAGAAATTTTCTTCTCATATGCAGCAAGAATTTGAAATTTCTTTGTTTGGGGAACTAACATTCTTTCTTGGCTTGCAAGTGCAACAAGCAACAAATGGCATATTCTTATCACAAGCAAAATACCTCAAGAAAATCCTGAAGAAGTATGGCATGGAAGATTGCAAACCTGTAAGTACACCAATGATAACTGGATGTAATCTCAGTTCTAATGATGATTCCCCCAAGGTGAATCAACCAGAATACAGATCTATGATAGGAAGTCTACTTTATCTCACTAGGACAAGACCAGACATCATGCATGCAGTTGGGATTGTTGGACAATTCCAAGCTAATCCAAAAGAGTCTCACCTTCAGGCTGTGAAAATAATATTGAAATATCTACAAGGAACTCAAGACTTTGGACTATGGTTTCCAAAGAATGTTGATCTTACTCTTCATGTATACACTGATGCAGATTGGGCTGGAAGTGTTGATGATTGGAAAAGCACTAGTGGTGGTGCATTCTATATGGGGCCCTAGTTAGTATCTTGGTTTAGCAAGAAGAAAAGCTCTATTGCCTTATCTATAGCAGAAGCAGAATATGTGGCTGTTGAATCATGTTGCACTCAACTTCTCTGGATGATTCAAACCTTACAAGACTTTCAAATCAAATGTTCACCTCCTATCTCCATTATGTGTGACAATGAAAGTGCCATCAGTATCTCAAAGAATATTGTTATGCATTCCAAGACCAAGCACATTCCCATCAAATATCACTTCTTACGTGAACAAGTGCTTGAACAAAAGGTGAAATTGGAGTATGTTCCCTCCAAAGAATAAGTTGCTGATATATTTACCAAACCTATACCCAGGGAAGCGTTCGAATATCTCAAACATAAACTGGGAGTAGTCTCTGCCATGCAGAGGATCAGATCTACTTAAATACAGAAGATTAAATTGGTTGTGAGGTGTTGTTGGGCATCTCTGAATGTACAGGCTAAGGGGGAGCATTGGTTATATGAAAAGGATGCATTGTTGGCATTTATAAGCCATTTTTTTATATTATGTTTGAATATGCAGCATGATCTCAGGGGGAGCATGGTTTTGTCGGTTCAAAGGATCTTCATCAATTCTTTGCCATTGATGTCAAAGGGGGAGGAAACACAAGAAAGGGCTTCTATAAGACAATCAAAGGAAGAGTATTGTAATCAATGCCAAAGGGGGATATTGCTGGAAATATTGTCATTGATGGCAAAGGAAGTGGCAAAGGAATTGGCATCTGACACGGTAACCAGGAATAGAGAAAAGAAACATAGCAGAGGACAAAGGTCAGCAGAGAAGAACAGAGAAAGAGTGCATCTACAGAGAGAAGTATCAGTCAAGGAGAAACTTAAATTCAGTAGGAAGGATATTTGTGTCCCTGTGAAATTAAATCATATGAGAAGTTTTATTCGGTGTATGTATGCATCCTGATGGAGGAAATTCTGTGTATGATTGTGTTCTGGTGATACTCTGATGGGTGGAGAATACCGAGTGTATTTAGGTATTGATTGGTTCAATTCTCGTACGGAATGCCCTGAAACTCTGTTGAATTCATTCCCCTCATAAAGGAAGCCTGCGTATAACTAACTCTATCCTAATGGTAGTGAAAATCCCATCGGAAGAGAACTACATTTGTTCGTTGTTTATTGGAAATCCTGCCGAAGATAGACCAAGTAAGAAGAATAGCGCAAACCCAGACTAACCCTTTGGAATCATGAACAGAACCTGGAAGGAAAGAGGTAGAATTTCACAAAAGGAAGGATGGACAGAACATTGAGTGAAGGGAAAAACCACGAAGGAGGAATAGTACAAGCGGTTTCTGGTTTTCATCGCTCCGCTTTCGACGGGAAAGCGGTATTCAAGAGGTGGGGAGTGATTCCATAGAACGGGCAACACGTGTCCCTGTACGATTTCACAAAACCGTGTACCACTGCGCGCCATCGCGCGTTATCGTTCGACCTAGGATGCCCAGCGATATTGATATATACCGTTGATCTGGGAAGATGCCATCGGACGGTGGCTGTGTTCGGAAGGTGCACAAAGGCTAACACAAGTACGGCGCACCATCGGACGTTATAGTTCGACCCAGGATGCCCAGCGATATTATTGTGCGCCATTGATCTGGAGGGAAGCCATCAGACGGTGCTCGTATGAGGAATATGCATGAATATTAACCAAAGTACGATGGGCCATTGCACGTTAACGTTCGGCATCAGATATTGAGCGATATGCATATATGCCATTGATCTGGAAGCTTACTATCTAACGATGATCAGACATTGGACTTGTGCAGAGTTTACTTATGGTACCATGTGCATATTTGATTGGCTATTGACTATATATGTGGGCCCGGGGTCAAAGGTTTATCATAAGGTTAATTAATTGAAAGCGTTGGATATTTCTCTAAAGTGCGAAGGGTTGTAACTTTAATCCTAAAGTTCAGTTCAAAGTTGTAAATATATTTATTTATAAATTTCTTCAAATTGATAAATAAATTAAAAAGAAATCAAAGAGGCATGTAGGGTAAACTAAAGGAAATACTTTCAAAGAAATACCATTAGCGGTTGAATGGCTTTGACTCATGTTATTGATGAAGGCTAAACTATATAAGGCGAAGAGGATGATTGTATGAAGTGTGTATGTGTAAGGGTGGTGAATGAATAAATTTCTCTAAGGAATATCTGCATGGATGAAATTTGTTCTTAATTGATAAGTATGAATCTATGATGCACCCATGGATATAATGATCTGACGATGATGAATCTCTGGTTTGATTGACTGACGAAATCATGAAGAATTGGTGCGAGTGTACTGAAGAAAATGAAAAAATCTGGTGACCTGCAAGGTATGTTGTGTGGAAACTGGTGGATCCATTATGAAAATTGATGGAACGTGGTTCCCAGTGGTGCTGAGGGTTGAAGCCTTCGATGAGGGGGTTGTAGCTCCCTTCCGATGGTACCTGGTAAACGAGAGAAGGTTGTAGCCTTTCTGCGAGTAGGTGCCTGCGTGCTGGTATAAGTCTGCGCCAACATAAATTGTAAGAAGTTTTCTTTATAATAAATATTGAAGATTGAGATAATAGCAGCGGTGGTTTTCTCCCAAATTGGGTTTCCACCTTAAATACTGGTGTTCATATGTGTGGCTTATTTTTTATGGTTTTTTCTGGTATTTCTGTTCATACTTACTGCTTACTAAACATCTGATTAATGAATGATGCAATGATCTAAGTAAAGACATAATAATATCTCTGGACATACACGTTGGATTCCGTAAAATAGCATATGGTTTTAAGAGAAAGAAAAAGTGAAAAAAATTTCAGCCCTAAATACTGATTCACCCCCCCCTCTCAGTATTTTTCCAACACTAGTGGGATCGCCTCTGTCCGCAAAGGGGATTTACCTCACCAACACTTAACCTTAACCTTACCTTAACCTTACCCTTAACCTTCACCTTAAGCTTAATCTTAAGATTAAGCTTAACCTAACCTAACCTAACCTAACCTTAACATTAACCTTAACCTTAACCTTATCCTTAACCAAACCCTTACCCTTGACTTCAACCTTAACCGTAACCTTAACCTTAACCTGACTAAACCCGTAACCTTAACCTTAACTTAACTTTAACCTTGACCTTATCCTAACCTAACCTTAACCTTAAACTTAATCTAAGCCTAACCTTGATCAAACCCTTAACCTTGACCTTAACTTTACCCTTAACCTTGGCCTTAACCTTAACCTAACCTTAACATTAACTTTACCCTTAACCTAATTTTAACCTTAACCTAACCTTAACCTTGACTTTACCCTTAACCTAACCTTAACATTGACCTTAAGATTAACCTAACCTTAACCTTGACCAAAACTTAACCTTAACCTTAACCTAATCTTAACCTTAACCTAACCATAACCTTAACCTAACTGTAACCTTAACCTTAACCTTAACCTTAGCCTAACCATAAACTTAACCTTAAAGTTAACATAGCCCTAACCTTAACTTTACCCATAACCTAACCTTAACCTTAACCTTAACCTTAACCTTATCTTAAGCTTAACCTTAACCTTACCCTAACCTTAACCTTAACCTTAACGTTAACCTTAACCTTACATTAACTTAACTTCAACCTTAACATCCCCCTAACCTTAACCTTATCCTTAACCTTACCCTAACATTAACCTTAACCTTAACCTAACCGTACCCTAACCTTAACCTTAAATTTACCCATAACCTTACAATTAACCTAACCTTAACCTTGACCTTTACCAAACCCTTAAGCTAACCTTAACCTTAACCTTAACCTAACCCTAACCAAGGTTAAGGTTAAGGTTAGGTTAAGGGTAAAGCTAAGGTTAAGGTTAAGGTTTGGTCAAGGTTAGGGTTAGGTTATAGTTAAGGTTAAGATAAGGTTAAGGTTAAGGTTAAGGGCAAGGGCAAGGTTAGGTTAAGGGTAAAGTTAAGGTTAAGGGTAAGGGTAAGGTTAAGGTTAAGGATAAGGTTAAGGTCAAGGTCAAGGTTAGGTTAAGGGTAAATTAAAGGTTAAGGTGAAGGTTAAGGGTAAGGTTAAGGTTAAGGTTGTTGGTTTAGTTAGGTTAAGGTTAAGTGTATGGTAATGGTTAGGGTTAGGTTATAGTGAAGGTTAAGGCTAATTAAGGGTAAAGTCCAGGTTAAGGTTAGGGTAAGGTTACGGTTAAGGGCAAAGTCAAGGTTAAGGTTACGTTAAGGGAAAAGTCAAGGTTAGTGTTAGGTTTTAGTTAAGGTCAAGGTTAAGGTTAAGGGTAAAGTTATAGTTAGGTTAAGGTTAAGGTTAGGATAAGGTTAAGATAAGGTTAAAGTTAAGGGCTTGGCCAAGGTTAGGGTTAGGATATAATTAAGGTTAAGGTTAAGGTTAAGTTAAGTTAAGGTTAAGGGTAAGGTTAATGTTAGGTTAAAGTTAATATTAGGTTAAGGGTAAAGTTAAGGTTAAGGTTAGGTTAAGGTTATGTGTAAAGTTCAGGTTAAGGTTAGGTTAAGGTTAGGGGAATGTTAAGGTTAAAGTTAAGGTTAAGGTTAAGGGTTTGGTCAAGGTTAGGGTTAGGTTATAGTTAAGGTTAAGGTTAAGGTTAAGCTAAAGGTTAAGGGCAAGGTTAATGTTAACGTTACATATTTAGTTAGGTTAAAGTTACGGCTTTATTCAGGTTAAGGTTAAGGTTAAGGGTTTGGTCAAGGTTCGGGTTAGGTTAAGGTTATGGGTAAAGTTAAGGTTAAGGTTAGGTTAAGGCTAAGGTTAGGTTAAGGTTAAGGTTAAGGTTAGGGTAAGGTTAGGGTAAGGTTAAGGATAACTTAACCTTAACCTTAACCTTAACCTTAACTATAACCTTAACCTTAACTATAACCGTAACCTTAACCTTAACCTAACTAAACCCATAACCTTTACCTAACCTTAGCCTTGACCTAACCTTAAACGTAACCTTAACCTTCCCATATCCATAGCATTCACCTTAACCTTGACCTTACCTTTAACCTTAACCTTAACCTTACCTGACTAACCTTAACATTAACCTTACAACATTAACCTTAACATTTACCTAACCTTAACCTTAACCTAACCTTGACCTTAACTATAACCTAACCCTAACCTTGGTAAGGTCAAGGTTAAGGTTAAGATTATGGTTATGGGAAGGTTAAGGTTAAGGTTATGGTTCAGGTTCAGGTTAAGGGTTTGTTTAAGGTTAGGTTTAGGTTATAGTTAAGGTCAATGTTAAGGTTAAGTTATGGTTAAAGTTAAGGTTATGGGTTTAGTCAAGTTAAGGTTAAGGTTAAGGGTAAAGTCAAGGTTAACGTTAGGTTAAGGTTAAGGTTAGTGTTAATGTTCAAGTTAAGGTTAAGGTTAGTGTTAGGAGGAGGTTAAGGTTAAGTTTAAGGTTAAGGATAAGGATGAAGGTTAAGGTTACGGGTCTTAACTTTAACCTTAAACTTAACCTTCACCCTTAACCTTAACCTTAACCTTAACCGTACCTTAACCTTAACCTTAACCTTAACCTTAACCTTACCCTTAACCTCAACCAAACCATTAATCTTAACCTTAACCTAAACTTAACCTTACCCTTAACCTTGACCTTAAACTTAACCTAACCTAACCTTAACCTTAACCTTAACTATAACCTAACCCTAACCATGACCAAACCCTTAACCTCAAACTTATCTTAACCTTAACCTTAAACTTAACCTCACTATAACCTTACCCTTAACCTTAACCTTGAACTTAACTATAACCTAACCCTAACCTTAACGAAACCCTTAAAATTAACCTTTACATAACCCCAACCTTGACTAAACCTTTAACATTAACCTTAACCTTAAGCTTAACCTTAACCTAATCTTAACCTTAACCTAACCGTAACCTTAACCTAACCTTAACCTTAACCATGACCTTAGCCTAACCATAACCTTAACCTTAACCTTAACCTTAACCTTAACCTAAACATAACCTTAACTTTAACCTTAACCTAACCTTAACCTTAACCTTAGACTAACCCTAACCTTAACATTTCCCTTAACATTAACCTTAACCTTACATTAACCTTAACCTTAACCTTACCTTGACCGTAACTATAACGTAACCCTAAACCTCACCAAACCCTTAACCTTAACCTTAACTTGAACCTTTACCCTTAACCTTAACCTTTACCAAACCTTGACCTTAACAATAACCTAACCCTAACCTTAACCTAACATTAACCTTGACCTTAACTATAACCTAACCTTAACCTTGACCAAATTCTTAACGTAATGGTAACCTTGAATTTACCCTTAACAGAACCTTAACCTTGACCTTAACCCTACCCATAACATTAACCTTAACCTTAACTTTACCCTTAACCTTAACCTTAACCTTAAATTATCCTTAACCTTAACCTTGACCTTAACCTTAACCTTAACCTAACCCTAACCTTAACCTTAACTTGAACCTTAACCCTAACCTTAACATTAACCTAACGTTAACCTTGACTTTACACTTAACCTTAACCTGACTAAACCTGTAACCTTAATCTTAACCATAACTTAACCTTAACCTTGACCTTAACTATAACCTAAACCTATCCTTAACCAAACCCTTACCTTAACCTTAACCTTAACCCTAACCTTACCCCTAACCTTAATCTTAACCTTAACCTTACCTTAACCTAGCTTTAAGGTTAAGGGTTTGGTCAAGGTTAGGGTTTGGTTATAGTTAAAGTTAAGGTCAAGGTCAAGGTTAACCTTAACCTAACCTTACCCTAACCTTAACCTTAACCTAAAACTTTACCCTTAACCTAACCGTAACCTTAACCTTAACCTTGAACTTAACCTTAACCTTAACCTTAACTTGACTATAATCTTAACCTTCACCTTAACCTTAACCTTAACCTTGACTTTACCCTTAAATTAACCTTAACCTAACCTTAACCTTAACCTTAACCTTACCCTTACCCTTAACCTTATCCTTAACATTAGCCTAAACATAACCTTAACCTTAATCTTAACCTAACCCCAACCTTAGCTTTACCCTTAACCTAACCTTAACCTTAACCTTAACTTTACCCTTAACCTTGACCTTACCCTTAACCTTCACTATAACCTAACCTTAACATTAAGGTTAGGGTTAGGTTAGGGTTAGGTTATAGTTAAGGTCAATGTTAAGTTTAAGGTTACGAGTTTAGTCAGGTTAAGGTTAAGGTTAGGGTTAATGTTAAGGGTAAGGTCAAGGTCAGGGTTAAGGTTACATTATGTTAAAGTGAAGGTTAAAGTTACGTTAAGGGTTTGGTCAAGGTTAAAGTTAGGTTAAGGTTAAGGTTAGGTTATAGTTAAGGTCAAAGTTAAGTTTAAGGTTAATAGTAAGGTTAAGGGTAAGGTTAAGGTTAAGGTTAAGGTCAATGTTAAGGGTTCAGTCAAGGTGAGGGTTAGGTTATATTTAAGTTCAATGTTAAGGTTACGTTATAGATAAGGTTAAGGTTAAGGTTATGGGAAGGTTAAGGTTACGGTTTAGTTCGGTTAAGGTTAGGTTAAGGGTAAAGTTAAGGTGAAGGTGAAGGTTAAGGGTAAGGTTAAAGTTAAGGTTAATATAAGATTAAGGGTAAGGATAAGGTTAAGGTTAGGTTAAGCATAAAGCTAAGGTTAAGGTTAAAGTTAACGTTAAGGTTACGGGTAAGGTTAATGTTAAGGCTAAGGTTAAGGTCAAGGTCAAGGTTAAAATTAAGTTAGGTTAAGGTAAGGTTAAGTTTATGGTTAGGTTTATGCTATAGTTAAGGTTAAGGTTAAAGTTATGGTTATGGTACGGTTAAGGTTAAGGTTAAGGTTAAGTGTTTTGTCAAGGTTAAGTGTTTGGTTAAGTTTAAGGTTAAGGTTAACGTTAGGGTAAAGGTTCAAGCCCTTAACCTTAACCTTAACCTTACTAAACTCTTAACCTTAACCTTAACCTTAACCTTAACCTTAACTATAACGTAACCCTAACCTTGACCAAACCCTTAACCTTAACCTTGACCAAAAAATTAACCTTAAACTTAACCTCACTAAACCCGTAACCTTAACCTTAACCTTAAACTTAACTATAACCTAACACTAACCTTGACCAAGACCTCAACCTTAAACTTAACCTTAAGCTTAACCTTCCCCTAACCTTAACCTTTACCTTAACCCTTAACCTTAACCTTAACCCTAACCTTGACCAAATTCTTAGCCTTAACCTTAACTTGAACCCTTACCCTAACCTTGACAAAATTATTAACCTTAACCTTAACCTGAACCTTTACCCAAACCATAACCCTAACCTTAACATTAACCTTAAATTTAACGATAACCTAACCCTAACCTTGACCAAACCCTTATCCTTAAATTTACCCTTAACCTAACATTAACCTTAATTATAACCTAGCCCTAACCTTGACCAAACACTTAACCTTAACCTTAACCTGACTAAACCCGTAACCTTAACCTTAACCTTACCTTAACCTTAACCTTGCCTTAACCTAAATTTAACCTTAACCTTCCCGTAACCTAAACCCTAAACTTACCATAACCTTACCCCTAACCCTAACCTTGACCAAACCCTTAACCTTAACCTTAACCTTACCCTTAACATTCACCTTAACCTTCACCTTGACCTTAACCTGACTAAACCCGTAACCCTTAACCTTAACCTTAGCCTTAACCTTCACCTTAACCTTAACTTTCACTTTACCCTTAACCTAACCTTAACCTTAAATATAACCTAACCCTAAAATTTACCTTAACTTTACCCTTAACCTTGGCCTTAACCTTAACCTTAACCTTGGCCTTGGCCTTAACTTAACCTTAACCTTAACCTTAACATTATCTTACCCTTAACCTAACCTTAATCTTAACTATAACCTAACCCTCACCTTAACCTAACCTTAACCTTAACCTTAACCTTAACCTAACATTAACCTTCCCCTAACCTTAACTCTAACCTTAACCCTAACCTTAACCTTAACTTTACCCTTAACCTAAACTTAACCTTAACTTAAATTAATCTTAACCTTAACCTTAACCTTAACCTTAACCTTAACCAAACACTTAACCTTGACTTTAACCTTAACTGTAACCATAACCATAACCTGAATAAACTTGTAACCTTAACCTTAACCTAACCTTAACCTTAACGTTAACTTGAGGTTAAGATTATCGTTAAGGTTAAAGTTAAGGATAAGTTAAGGTTAAGGTTAAGGTTAAGGTTACTGGTTTAGTGAGGTTAAGGTTAAGGTCAAGGTTAAAGTTAGGGTAAGGGTAAAGTTAAGTTTAAGGTGAAGGTTAATGGTAAGGCTAAGCTCAAGGTTACGAGTTTAATGACTTTAAGGTAGGGTTTGGTTATAGTTAAGGTTAAGGTTAGGTTAAGGGTACATTTAAGGTTAAGGTTAGGTTAAGGTTAAGATAAGGTTAAGGGTAAGGTTAAGGTTAAGATTAGGCTAAGGGTAAAGGTAAGGTTAAGGTTAGGGTTAGAGTTAGGGTTAAGGTTAAGGGAAGGTTAAGGTTAAAGTTAGCTTAAATTTAAGGTTACAGGTTTAGTTAGGTTAAGGTTAAGGTTAAGGGTTTGGTCAAGGTTAGGATTAGGTTTTACTGGCTTAGTCAGGTTAAGGTTAAATTTAAGCGTTTGGTCAAGGTTATGGTTAGGCTATAACCTTACCCTTAACCTTAACCTTGACCTTAACTATAACCTAACCCTAACCTTGACCAAAACCTTAACATTAACCTTAACCTTAACCTTAACCTATACATAACCTTAACCTCGACGTTAACCTTGACCTTAACCTTAACTTACCCTTAACTTTACCTATAACCTAACCCTAACCTTGACCTTAACTATAACCTTAACCCTAACCTTAACCTTAACCTTACCCTAATCTTAATCTTAACCTTAACCTAACCTTAACCTTGACTTTAACTTTAAACTAACCTTAACCTTAAACTAACCTTAAATTTACCTTAACCTAACTTAACCTTAACATTGACCTTGACCTTAACCTTAGCTTTAAATTTACCCTTAACATAACCTTAACCTTAACTATAACCGAACCCTAACCTTGACCTTAACATTACCCTTAACCTTAACCTTAACCTGACTAAACTCGTAACCTTAACCTTACCCTTAAAATTAACCTGAACCTTTACCCTTAAGGTTAGGTTAAGGGTAAAGTCAAGGTTAAGGTTATGGTTATGGGAAGGTTTAGGTTAAGGTTAAAGTTAAGGTTAAGCCTTAACCTTAACCTAACTAAACCCAAACCTTAACCTTAACCTTGACTTTACCCTTAACCTAATCTTAACCTTAACCTTGACTTTAACCTTAACCTTACCCTTAGCCTTAACCTTAACCTCAACCTTAACCTTAACTATAACCTAACCTAATCCTAAGGTTAAGGTTACGGGTTTAGTAAGGTTAAATTTAAGGTTAAGGTTAGGTTAAGGTTAAGGTTAATATTAGGTTAAGGTTAAAGTTAAGGTTAAACCTAACCTTGAATTTACCCTTAACCTTATCTTAACCTTAACATAACATTAACCTTAACCTTAACTGTAACATTAGCCTAAACCTTGACCTTAACATTAACCTTAACCCTAACCTTAACCTAACCATAACCTTAACCTTAACATTAACTTAACCTTATCTTACCCTTGACCTTAAGTTTAACCTAAACCCTTAACCTAACCTAACCTTAACCTTAACCTTAACCTAAGGTTAAAGTTAGGTTAAGGTAAGGTTAAGGTTAGGTCAAGGTTATGGTTAAGGCTAGGTAAAGGTTAATGTTAAGGGTAGGTTATTGCGAAGGTTAAGGGTAAGGTTAATGTTAAGACTCGTAACCTTAACCTTCACCCTTAACATTAACTTTAACCTTAACCTAACTAAACCTGTATCCTTAACCTTAACCTTAACCTTGACCTTAAATATAACCTAACCTAACCTTAACCCTAACCTTGACCTTAACCTTAACCTAACCCTAACCTTAACCTTAACCTTAACCCTAACCTTAACCTTAAACATGACCTTAACCTTAACCTTGACTTTACCCTTAACCTAACCTTAACCTTAACCTTAACCTTATCTTAACATTTTCCTAACCTTAACTTTAACCTAACTAAACCCTTAAGGTTAGGGTAAAGTTAAAGTTAATATTAATGTTAGGTTAAGGGTAAAGTCAGGTTAAGGGCAAGGTTAAGGGTAAGGTTAGGTTAAGGGTAATCTTAACCTTAACCTGACTTAACCCATAACCTTAACCTTATCCTTCCCATAATCATAACATTAACCTAACCTTAACCTTACCCTTAACCTTGAACTTAACATTAACCTTATCCTTACCTTTACCTTAACCTTAACTATAATCTAACCCTAACCTTAACCTTAACCTTAATATAACCTTAACTTGATCTTAAACTTAACTATAACCTAACCCTAACCTTGACTAAACCTTAACCTTAACCTTAACTTTACCCTTACCCTAACCTTAACCTTAACCTTAACCTAACCTTAACCTTGACCTTACCCTTAACCTTACCATAGCCATAACCTTAACCCTTAACATTAAGTTTACCCTTGACCTTGACTTTAACCTTAACCTTCCCCTAACCTTAACCTTAACCTTAACCTTCCCCTAACCTTAAGCCTAACCTTAACCTTAACCTTATTTTTAACCCTAACCCTTAACCTTAAGGTTAAGTTTTGGTCAAGTTTAGGGTTAGGTTATAGTTAAGGTTAAGGTTAGGGTTAAGGTTAGGGGGAGGTTAAGGTTAAGGTTAAGGTTATGGTTAGGCTAAGGTTAAGGTTAAACTAAGGTTAGGGTGTTAGGTCCCTATATCACTAGTATAGTCCCTTATTATTGTTAGTGTAACCCCCTTATTGTTATTATTGAACCCTTGTAACCCCCATTTTGTTATTATTGTGCTCTTAAATTATTATTGTTAGGTCGGCTAGGATTACATTGTGGCCCATAGGATTACATTATGGCCCCATGGACTCCTATATATAGAAAGGAGGTTTTGTAAATTGTATCATCCAAGAATTGTTCATTTATGTAATGTATTGGAGGTTTCCCCCTTGAAGTGGCTCATTTCTAAGGCGTTGATATCTCTTTTCTTCTCTTTTTGGAGCTGGTTACACAACATTTGGTATCACAGCTTTGGATTCTAGGGTTTCGCTGCTCCAAATAGGTCATCGTGGAATTTTCGCTATAAATTTTTTTCTACGAAGTTTCAGAAGCTGAAATTTTTAGGGTGTGAAGCCGAAATCCAGAGGAAGATTGTCTAAAAATTTCAGATCCTAGTTCGCAATATTTTCGGAGATATGATCTGTGGAAGTTAGGTCTTTTTTTAGGCTCCTAAACAGGTCATCGTGGCATTTGCGCTATAACTTTTTATGAAGGTTCAGAATCTAAAATTCGTATGGCGCGAAGCTGAACTCCTGAGGAAATTCGTCAAAAAATTTCAGAGCTTTGTTCGCAATATTTTTGGAGATATGATATGTGGAAGGTAGTGCTTTTTCAGGCTCTTGAATTGCATCTCAAAGAGGTGATCGTGGGAAAAGTTCAATAAATCTCTCTCTGGGCATCGGATTGGAGTGCCGTAAAAATTGGTCGCAATTACAAAGACTATAGTCTCTTGGCTATCAATTTCAGAGAAAAAGGACAAAACAGTGACACGTGGCAAGTCGTACAGGTTCGCTCTACCGAACCAGTCCATAATTAGGTCATTGTGGGAGATTAGACACAAATTTGTCTTGGAGAATCCAAATCATGTCAGAACTGTGGCATTCAAAAGATAATTTAGAGGGATACTTTAGTGCTGAATTTCAGATATTGAAGATCCACAATCACAGAGATAATACAATTTCAATATCGAGCTCCTCAAATCAAGTAAAAGGTGTGTATTTTTTTTCCGAATTGCATAAGTCTTGTTTGAAGAATCAAGTTGAATTGATTGCAAGGACCTATTGTAGAATAGATATCAATATTGGAGTCTAAAATGTCCCCTAAAAAGAATTCAACACCCATTAAGCCTTTAGAAGGCTCTACTATGACTCATGAAGATGAAGAATGGCAACATGACATATCAAAATTACAAGAGCAAGTGCAACAAATTTCGCTCTCGCAAAGAACAACAAAAAATGAAATGGAAGTTTTGAAGAAGGGCATGGAAACTAAGATGGATGGTTTGAAGAAAGGCGTGGAAGCTAAGATTAATGGTTTGGAAGCTAAGATGGATGGCATGGAAGTGGGCATGGAAGCTAAGATGGATGACATGGAAGCTAAGATCGATGAAAAAATGAAAGACAACATGGAAAACATGAAGAAATATCTAAAAGTAGACATCAAAGGTTTGGGAAAGTTGATACAAGAAATGTTTCCTAATGGTGAAAATATAGTAGAGGAAACTCATGATGAGAACAAAATAAATGTTAATCATGATTTCATAAACTCTACTATTGGAGGGAAGAACCACCATATTCCAAAAATGGATATGAGGAAGTTTGATGGAAAGGATCCTGTAACATGGATACTACAGATGGAGCAATATTTTGATCTCCATAATGTGAAAAACACACAAAAGGTACGCATTGCAACTTTACATTTAGAAAAAAATACATTTGTATGGTATCGATGGCTTTGCTCCCATAAAAAAAATGTCACTTGGTCAATTTTTACAGAGGAAATGATAGCACATTATGAGGATACAAAGAGAAAAACCTTCTTTAGCCAATTGATAAATCTCAAACAAAAGGGTTTATTGGGGCAACACATTAAGGACTTCCAAAAATTGAATATAAGGGTAACTGATATTCCAGAGGAACACAGGATTGATCTCTTCATAGGCACTTTAAAGGATAACATCCAACATGAAGTTCGTGTTTTGGAACTGGATTCGTTGGAGAAGGCATTCAGGTTGGCAAGAAAATTTGAATGTAAAATAATGGTGACGAGGAAGCCTACCACTCAATTCTATAAAGAAGGAAGTGTTGCTACGTCTAGATTTCCACAACCTACAAGGTTGACACCACAAAAATTGGAAGAAAAAAGAGAAAAAGGGATTTTCTAGAGTTGTGATAGCAAATACACTAAAGGTCATAAGTGTGCTGAGAAGAAATTATTTTACATAGATTGTGAAGAGGAAGAAGAAAATGAACAAGAAGTGGATATACACCAGGAACCAACCCTAGAAGAGGAAGAAATGAATCCGACCATATCGTGTAATGCACTGGCAGGAATTACCACTCCTCAAACTCTCAAGATAGAAGGACATATCAAGAAGAAAAAATTAATAGTGTTGATTGATTCAGGTAGCACCCATAATTTTATTCATTGTAAGGTAGCCAAGGAATTAAATTGTTTCCTATACCTAGCACCAAAATGTCAAGTGATGGTTGCAAATGGAGGAACTATAAATTTCTCTGGAAAATTCCATAATATCAAGCTAACCATGGGGGAATATGTATTTACTAGTCCAATGCTTTCCATTCCTATGGGAGGTGCTGATGTTGTACTAGGAGTACAATGGTTACAATCTTTGGGGACGGTAGCTTTTAATTTTCAAGAAATTTTCTTGAAATTTTTTTCAGAAGGAAAGGAAGTCGAATTACGGGGTATTGAAGGGAAGTCGGGAAGGATAATAATCTCTAATGTCATGACAAAGCTTCTAAAGAAAGAACAACGAGGCGTAATTGCACAATTATGCTCACTAGAAGTTCCGACATCAAAATCATCTATTTCTGCAGATCTCCAACAAGTCTTGGACAATCATTCCAAGGTCTTTGAAACTCCCAAAGGACTCCCACCTATTCGTGATCATGATCATGCTATTCATTTGATTCCAGGAAGTGTTCCTCCAAACATCAGGCCTTATAGATATCCTTACTTCCAAAAGAGAGAAATTGAACATATGATTGCAGAAATGTTAGAGGCGGGTATAATTCAACCTAGTCAAAGTTCTTTCTCTGCTCCTGTAGTATTGGTACACAAGAAGGATGGATCATGGCGCATGTGTCCGGATTATAGGGAGCTCAATAAGCTCACCATTAAAGATAAATTTCCCATTCTGTGATTGATGAATTATTGGATGAATTACATGGAGCAATTTATTTTACCAAGTTGGATCTTCGTTCAGGATATCATCAAATTAGAATGAAGACTGAAGATATTCCAAAAACAGCATTTCGAACTCATGAGGGTCATTATGAATTTTTGGTCATGCCATTTGGCCTTACCAATGCACCTTCTACATTTCGAGGGTTGATGAATTCCATTTTCAAACCCTTCCTTAGAAAATTTGTGCTAGTATTTTTTGATGATATACTAATCTACAACAGGTCTTGGAAGGATCATGTTGAACATGTTGATAGGGTGCTCAAACTATTGCAGGAGAAACAATTATATGCAAAAAAATCCAAATTTTTCTTTAGAGTACAAGAGGTGGAATATCTGGGTCATATTGTATCTCACGAGGGTGTTAAAGTAGACCCTAACAAAATTAAAGCCATTAAGGAATGGAAAGTCCCCACAACCATAAAGCAGTTGCGAGGATTTCTCGCGTTAATAGGGTATTATCGCAAATTTGTTAAGAATTATGGGAGAATAGCAGCACCTCTAACAACATTATTGAAGAAAGATGCATTTTCATGGACTCCTGAAGCAACTAAGGCCTTTGAATGTCTTAAGGAGGCAATGTGCCTAGCACCGGTCTTAGCTACGCCAGACTTCACAAAAACCTTTATTGTGGAATGTGATGCCTCAGGAAATGGAATTGGTGCAGTTTTAATGCAGGAAGGAAGACCCATTTCTTTTGAAAGTCGTCCAATCAAAGGAAAGTATTTACAGAAACCTATTTATGAGAAGGAAATGTTAGCAATACTGCATGCACTAAAGAAATGGTGAACTTACCTAATGGGAATACACTTCAAGGTAAAAACTGATCATGATAGTCTTAAACACTTTTTGGAACAAAGAATATCGTCAGAAGAGCAGCAAAAATGGGTCACAAAGATGTTTGGTTATGAATTTGAAAAAATATACAAAAAAGGAAAGCTTAATGTTGTTTCAGATGCACTCTTAAGAAAGAATGAAGAGGTGGAAGCATTGCTTTGTGCCATTTCTATTATCCAACCAGATTGGATAACTGAAGCAAGAGATGAATGGAAGAAGGACAAAGATGTATGGACACTCATTCAAAATTTGCAGCAATATCCTAGTACATCTGATACATTTAGTTGGAAAAATGATTCCTTATGGTACAAAGATCGCTTATATATTTGCAAGAATTCCCAACTAAAAAAAAAGATTCTTCTGGAATTGCACACTTCTCCTTTAGGAGGACACTCAGGATTTTTAAAAACTTACCACAGGGTGAAGAAAGAATTTTTTTGGGATGGACTTAAATCTGATATTCAAAATTTTGTGGCGGAATGTTTGGTTTGCTAGCAAAATAAAGTGGAAACAATTAAGACCCCAGGACTTCTACAACCTTTATCCATTCCAAGTCAACGTTGGGAGGAGATTTCAATGGATTTCATCACAGGTTTACCTAAGTCCGAAGGAAAGAGTATCATCATGGTGGTAGTTGATAGACTTACCAAGTATACACACTTTTGTGCATTATCTCATCCATTTAAAGCAAGTACATTTGCTACTACATTTATGGATAAAATTCAAAAGCTACATGGAAGCCCAAGGGTTATTGTGAGCGACAAAGATCTAATTTTTACTAGAAATTTTTGGATGGAGTTATTTTCTTGTTTGGGTACTCAATTATCTCATAGCTCATCTTATCATCCTCAATCTGATGGTCACACTGAGATCGTAAATAAATGTTTGGAAGGATATCTTCGTTGTTTTGTATCTGATAAACAAACACAATGGGTCAGGTGGTTACCTCTTGTTGAATGGTGGTATAACACTTCCTTCCATACTGCAGCAAAAATGACCCCATTTATGGAACTTTATGGATATCATCCACCATTCATCACATCATCTTTAAGAGAAAATTTGAAGGTTCAAGCAATGGAAGATCACATCGGGCATCAAGAAGAAGTTCTCCAACTCTTAAAGGATAACCTGAATTTGGCACAAAATTGAATGAAACAACAGGAATATCAACATCACAACGAGAGAAGTTTTGATGTAGGAGATTGGGTATTTTTACGGCTACAACCATACAAACAAATGTCCCTCAAGAAAGCTAAGAAGGATAATAAATTATCACCAAAGTACTATGGTCCTTACAAGGTGTTGCAAAAGATTGGTTCTATGGCATACAAATTGGAGCTTCCTGCTTCTTCGCGAGTACATCCAGTTTTCTATGTTTCATGCTTAAAGAAGGTTATAGGTGAAAATATTCCAGTTCAAACAATATTGCCAAAAGTTTATGAGGAAGGAAAAATCATATTTGAACCTGAAGTGGTCATGGAAACAAGAACTCGACAGCTACGGAATCGATCAATTTTAGAGTATCTCATCATGTGGAAGAACTTACCCACTATAGATTCTACATGGGAGGATGAGAATTTTATACAGAAGCACATAGAGCTACTCAAGCATTGAGGACAACACTTTTTTGAAGGAGAGGGGCATGTTAGGTCCCTATATCACTAGTATAGTCCCTTATTATTGTTAGTGTAACCCTCTTATTCTTATTATTGAACCCTTGTAACCCCCATTTTGTTATTATTGTGCGCTTAAATTATTATTGTTAGGTCAGCTAGGATTACATTGTGGCCCACTAGGATTACATTGTGGCCCACTAGGATTACATTATGGCCCCATGGACTCCTATATATAGAAAGGAGGTTTTGTAAATTGTATCATCCAAGAATTGTTCATTTATGTAATGTATTGGAGGTTGCCCCCTCGAAGTGACTCATTTCTAAGGCGTTGATATCTCTTTTCTTCTCTTTTTGGAGCTGGTTACACAACATAGGGTTAGGTTAAGTTTAAAGTTAAGGTTAATATTAGGATTAGGTTATACTTAAGGACAATTTTAAGGGTGTGGTTAACATAAGGTAAAGGTAAAATCAAGGTTAAAGTTAGGGTTAGGTTAAGGTTAAGGTTACGGGTTTAGTCAGGTTAAGGTTAAGTGTTTGGTCAAGGTTAGGGTTAAGTTATAGTTAAGGTTAAGATTAGGTTAAGGGTAAAGTTAAGGTTAAGGTTAGGGATAACGTTAGGGGAAGGTTTTAGTTAAGGTTAAGGTTAAGGTTAGGTTAAGGTTAAGATAAAGTTAAGGATCAGGTTAAGGCTAAGCTTAAGGTTAGGTTAAGGGTAATGTTAAGGTTAGGTTAGATTAAGGTTAGCTTAAGGTTAAGGTTAAGGTTAAGGTTAATGTTAAGGTTAAGGGTTTGGTCAATGTTATGGTTAGGTTATAGCTAAGGTTAGGTTAAGGTTAGGTTAAGAGTAAAGTTAAGGTTAACGTGAAGGTTAAGGGTAAGGTTAAGGTTATGGATTTAGTCAGGTTAAGGTTAAGGTTAAGGGTTTGGTCAAGGTTAGGGTTAGGTTAAGGTTAAGGTTAAGGTTAGGTTAAGGGTAAAGTAAAGTTTAAGGTTATGGTTAAGGTTAAGCGTAAGATAAAATTAATGTTAAGGTTAAGGGGGTAAGGTTAAGGTTAAGGTTACGGTTAGGTGAAGGTGAAGGTTACGGTTAGGTAAAGGTTAAGGTTAAGGTTAAGTTAAAGTTAAGATTAAGCTTAAGCTTAAGACTAGGTTAAGGGTAAATTCAAACCTTAAACTTAACCTTCCCCTAACCTTAACTCTAACCTGAACCTGAACCTTCACCTTAACCTTAACCTAAACTTAAACATAACCTTAACCTTAACTTTATCCTTAAACCAACCTTCACCTTACCCTAACCATAACCTAAACTTTACCCTTAACCTAATATTAACCTTAACCTAACCTTAACCTTGACTTTACCCTTAACCTTACCTTAACCTTTACCTAATCTTAACATTAAGCTTAACCATAACCTTAACCTTAACCTAACCTTAACCTTGAACTTAACTATAACCTAACCCTAACCTTGACCAAACCCTTAACCTTAACCTTAACCTGACTAAACCCATAACCTTAACCTTAACCTTACCCTTAACCTTAACTTATCCTTAACCTTAACCTTAACCATAATCTTAACCTCAGGTTAAGGTTAAGGTTAAGGGTAAGGTTAGGGTTAAGGGTAAAGTTTAAGTTTAAGGTTATAGGTTGGTTTAGTTAGGTTAAGGTTGAGGTTAAGGGTTTGGTCAAGGTTAGGGTTAGGTAATAGTTAAAATCAAGGTTAAGGTTAGGTTAAGGTTAAGGCTAAGGTTAATGTTACGGTTATGGTTATGGTTAAGGTTAGGTTAAGGTCAAGGTTAAGGTTAGGTTAAGGTTAAGGTTAAGGTTATGGTTAAGTTTAGGTTAATGTTCAGGTTAAGGTTAATGTTAAGGCTAGGTTATAATGAAGGTTAAGGTTAAGACCAGTAACCTTGTCCTTGACCTTACTCTTAATCTTAAACTTAACCTTAACCTTACTAACCCCATAACCTTAACCTCAACCTCAACGTTAAACTTAACCTTAACTATAACCTAACCGTAACCTTGAAAAAACCCTACCCTTAATCCTAACCCTAACCTTAACCATAAACTTAAATTTACCCTTAACCTAACGTTAAGCTTAGTTATACCCTTAACCTAATCTTAACATTAACCTACGCTTAACCTTACCCTTAACCTTGAACTTAACCTTAACTTAACCGAACCTTAACCGTAACTATAACCTAACACTAACATTGACCAAACCCTTAACCTTAACCTTATCCTAACATTATGCTAACCTTGACCTTAACCTTAACCTAACTATAAACTTACACTTAACCTTAGCCTTGACCTTAACTATAACCTAACCCTAACCTTGAAAAAACCCTTAACCTTAACCTTAACCTGACAAAACCCGTAACCTTAACCTTGTGCCCTTAACCTTAATCTTAACCTACTCTTAACCTTAACTAAAACCTAACCGTAACCTTAACAAAACCCTTAACCTTAACCTTAACCTTAACCATAACCCTAACCTTAACGTAACCTTAACCTTAACCTTAACCTTGACCTAAATTTAACCTTAACCTAACCTTAACCTTAACCTAACTATAACCTTACCCTAAACCTTAACTTTGACATTAACTATAACCTATCCCTAACCTTTACCTTAACCTTAACCTTAACTTTACCTTAACCTTGAATTTACCCTTAAACTAACCTTAACCTTAACCTAACCCTTAACCTTGACCAAACATTTAACATTAACCTTAATGTTAAATTTACCCTTAACCTAATATTAACCTTAACCCAACCTTAACCTTGACTTTACCCTTAACGTACCCTTAACCTTGACCTTAACCTGAGGTTAAGGTTGTGGTTAAGGTTAAGGGTAAGGTTAAGGATAAGGTTATGGTTAACATTAGGGTAAGGTTAGGGTTAGGTTAAGGTTAAGGTTAGGTTAGGTTAAGGTTAGGTTAAGGTTAAGGTTAATGTTAAGGTAAGGTTAAGGTTAAGGTTAAGGTTATGGTTAAGGTTAAGGTTAAGGTTAGGTTAAGGTGAAGGTTAGGTTAAGGTTAAGGTCAGGTCATGGGTAAGGTTAGGGTTATAGTTAAGGTAAGGTCAAGGTTAAGGTTAATGTTAAGGTTAAGTTAAGGTTAAGGTGAAGGTTATGGGTTTAGTGAGGTTAAGGTTAAGGTTAAGGTCAAGGTTAAGGTTAGGTTATAGTGAAGGTTCAGGTTAATGCTAAGGTTAGGGTAAAATTTCATGTTAAGGTTAAGGTTATGGTTGGGGTTAGGGTTAAGGTTAGGGTTAGGTTAACCTTAAGATAAAAATAAGGTTAAGGTTAAGGTTAAGGTTAGGTTAACGTTAATGTTAAGGTTAAGGTTAGGGTTAGGTTAAGGTTAAGATAAGGATAAGGTTAAGGTTAAGGTTAGGGTAAAGTTTAAGGTTAAGGTTAAGATTAAGGTTAAGGTTAATTTAAGTTTAAGATTAGGTTAAGGTTAAGTTAAGGGTAAATTCAACCCGTAACTTTAAACTTCACATTAATTATAACCTAACCCTAACCTTGACCAAACACTTAACCTTAACTATAACCTAACCTTAACCTTAACCAAACCCTTAACCTTAATGTTGACTTTACCCTTAACCTTAACCTTAACTGTAGCCTTAACCTTACCTTAACCTAACTTAACCTTAACCTTGACCTAGACCTTAACCTTAACCTTAAATTTACCCTAACCTTAAGGGTTTAGTCAGGTTAATGTTAAGGTTAAGGGTTTGGTCAAGGTTAGGGTTAGGTTGAGGTTAAGGGTAAGGTTAAGGTTAAGGTTAGGCTAAGGATAAAGTTAAGGTTAAGGTTAGGGTTAAGGTTGGAGGAAGGTTAAGGTTAAAGTCAAGGTTAAGCTCAAGGTTAAGGGTAAGGATAGGGTAAGGTTAAGGTTAAGGTGAAGGTTAAGGTTAAGATAGGTTAAGGTAAGGTTAAGGTTATGGTTAGGTTAAGGTTAAGGTTAGGTTAAGGGTAAAGTTAAGGTTAAGGTTAGGTTAAGCTCAGGGTTAAGGTTAGGTTAAGGGTAAAGTCAAGGTTAAGGTTAGGTTAAGGGTAAGGGTTTGGTCAAGGTTAAGGTTAGGTTATAGTTAAGGTCAGGTTAAGGTTAAGGTTAAGGGTTTGGTCAAAGTTAGGATTAGGTTATAGTTAAGGTTAAGGTTAAGGTTAATGGTAAAGATAATGTTATGGTTATGGTTAAGGTTAGGGTTAGGTTATAGTTAATGTTAAGATTAGGTTAAGGGTAAAGTTAACGTTAAGGTTAGGGTTAAGGTTAGTGGAAGGTTTTATTTAAGGTTAAGGTTAGGTTAAGGTTAAGGTTTTGGTCAAGGTTAGGGTTAGATTAAGGTTAAGGTTAAGGTTAGGTTAACGGTAAAGTCAAGGTTAAGGTTATGATTAAGGTTATGGGTTTAGTTAGGTTAAGGTTAAGGTTAAGGTTAAGTTCAAGGGTTTGGGAAGGTTAAGGTTAAGGTTAAGGGTAAGATAAGGTTAAGGCTAGGTTAAGCTCAAGGTCAATGTTAAGGTTTGGTTAGGGTTAGGTTATAGTTAAGGCTAAGATAAGGTTAATGTTAGGTTAAGGTTAAGGTTAAGGTTATGGTTATCTTTAAGGTTAAGGTTAAGGTTATGGTTAGTGACATAACCCTAACCTTGACCAAAATCTTAACCTTAACCTTAAACCTTAACCTTAACCTTAACCAGAACCTTTACCCTAACCTTAACATTAACGTTAACCTAACCTTAAACTTAACTTTACCTTAACCTTGACTTTACCCTTAACCTTAACAATAACCTTAACCTTATCAAAACCTTAACCTAACCTCAAACTTAACCTTAACCTCAACCTTAACATTAACCTTGACCTTAACATTAACCTAACCATAACCTTAACCTTAACTATAACCTTATCTTTACCCTTAACCTTAACCCTAACCTAACCGAAACCTTAAATTTACCCTTAACCTAACCTTAACCTTAACCTAACCATAACCTTGACCAAAACCTTAACCATAACCTTAGCCTTAAACTTAACCTTAACCTTTACTTAACCTTAACCTTAAACGTTAACCTTAACCTTAACTTAACCTTAACGTAACCGTAACCTTAATCTTAACCTTAACCTTAGCCTTATGTTAACCTTAACCTAACCTTAACTTTACTTTACCCTTAACATAACCTTAACCTTAACATTAACCATACCCTTAACCTTATCTTAACCTTAACCTAACCTAATCTTAACCTTAACCTTAACCCTAACCTTAACCTTAACCTTAACATTAACCTTAACCTTAACCTTAACCAAACCCTTAACATTAACCTTAACTTAACCTTTACCTTAACCTTAACCTTACCTTAACCTTGAACTTAACTATAACCTAACCCTAACATTAACCTAACCTTACCCATAACTTTAACCTTAAGGTTAGGGCTAAGGTTAGGGTCAGGGTTAAGTTTAAGGTTAAGGTTAATGTTAGGTTAAGGTTAAGATAAGGATAAGGTTAAGGTTAAGGTTAGGTTTAGGTTAAGGTTAAGTGTAAGGGTAAGGTTACGATTAAGGTACGCGTAAGGTTAAGATTATGTTAAGGGTAAGGTTAAGGGTAAGGTTAATTTTAAGGGTAAATTCAAGGTTAAGGTTATGTTAAGGGTAAGGTTAAGGTTAAATTTTGGTTAAGGTTAGGGTTAGGTTATAATTAAGGCCAAGGTTAACATTAAAATTAACCTTAACGTAACCTTAACCTTAAATAAACCCTTAAACTTAACCTTAACCTTAACCTTAACAGTAACCTTAACCATAACCTTACCGTAACCATAACCTTAACCTTACCCTAACCTTACCCTAACCATAACCTTAACTTTAACCTTAACCTAACATTAACCAAACCCTTAAAGCTAACCGTAACCTTAACCTTAACCTAACATTAACTTTGAATTTTCCCTTAACCTAACCTTAAACTTAACTATAACCTTACCCTAACCTTGAACTTAACTTTACGCTTAACCTTGACCTTAACCTTAACGTCAACCTTGACCTTGTCCTTAACCTAACCTTAACGTTAACATTATCTTATCCTTAACCTAACCCTAACCTTGACCTTGACTTTACCCTTAACCTAACCTTAACCTTAACCTAAACCTTAACCTGACTAAAACCATAAAATTAACCTTAAACTTGACATTAAATATAACCTAACCCTAACCTTGACCAAACCTTAACTTAACATTAACCTTAACTGTAACCTAACCTTAAACTTGACCTTAAATATAACCTAACCCTAACCTTGACCAAACCCTTAACCTTAACGTTAATCTTAACCTTAACCTTAACCTTTACCTAACCCTAACCTTAAACCTAACCATAACCTTAACTTTACCCTTAACCTAACCTTAACCTTAACCTAACCTCAACCATAACCTTAACCTAACCTTAACGTTAACCTTACCCTTAACCTTATATTAACCTTACCTTAACCATAACCTTAACTTTGAACTTAAATATAACCTAACCCTAAGCTTGACCAAACCCTTAACCTTAACCTTAACTTTAATCTTAAGCTAACCTTAATATTAAGCCCACCCTTAACCTTGACCAAAGCCTTAACCTTAACCTTAACATGAACCTTAACCTCAAGGGTTTGGGAAGGTTAAGGTTAAGGGTAAGATAAGGTTAAGGTTAAGGATAAGGGTAAGGTAAAGGTTAAGGTTAGGTTATAGTGAAGGTTAAGGTTAAGACCCGTAACCTTAACCTTGACCTTACCCTTATCCTTAACCTTAACTTTAACCCTAACCTTGACTTTACCCTTAACTTAACCTTAACCTTCACTATAACCTAACCCTAAGCTTGACCAAACCCTTAACCTTAATCTTAACTTTACCCTTAACCTAACCTTAACCTTAACCCCACCCTTAACCTTGACCAAACCCTTAACCTTAACCTTAACATGAACCTTAACCCTAACCTCAACCTTGACTTTACACTTAACCTTAACCTTAACCTGAGTAAACCCGTAACCTTAACCTTAACCTTGACCTTAACTATAACTTAACCCTAACCTTAACCTTGAGTTTACCCTTAACGTAACCTTAACCTTGACTTTACCTAACCAAAGTTAAGGTTAAGGTTAAGGTTAAGGTAAAGATTAAGATAAGGTTAAGGTTAGGTTAAGGTTAAAGTTAAGGTTACGGGTTTAGTCAGGTTAAGATTAAGTTTAAGGTTAAGGTTAAGGTTAAGGTTAAGGGTTTGGGAAGGTTAAGGTTAAGGGTAAGATAAGGTTAAGGTTAAATTTAAGGTTAATGTTAGGTTAAGTTCAAGGTCAAGGTTAAGGGTAAAGTTAAGGTCAAGGTTAGGGTTAAGTTATAGTTAAGGTTAAGGTTAAGTTAAGGGTAAAGTCGAGGTTCAGGTTAAGGTGAAGGTTAATGGTAAGGTTAAGGTTAAGGGTTATAGGTTAAGGTGAAGGTTAATGGTAAGGTTAAGCTTAAGGGTTATGCCTTGAATTTACCCTTAACCTAAACTTAGCCTTAACTATAACCTAACCCTAACGTTGACCAAACCCTTAACCTAACCTTAACCTTAACCTTAACCTTACCATAACCATAACCTTAACATTAACCTTAACCTAACCTCAACCTTAACCTTAACCTTAACCTTTACCTAACCTTAACCTTAACCTTGACCTTAAGGGTAAGGTTTGGTAAAGGTGAGGGTTAGGTTATAGTTAAGATTAAGGTTAAGGTTAGGTTAAGGTTAAGGTTAAGGTTAAGGTTAAGTTAAGGTTAATGTTAAGGGTTTGGTTAAGGTAAGGTTAAGGTTAAGGTTAAGGGGTAAAGTTAAGGTTAAGGTTAAGGGGTTAAGGTAAAGTTAAGGTAAAGTCGAGGTTAAGGTTAAGGTGAAGGTTAAGGTGAAGGTTAAGGTTAAGTTGAGGTTAAGGTTAGGTTAAGGTTAAGTTAAGGGTGAAGTCAAGGTTAAGCTAAAGGTTAAGGTGAAGGTTAATGTTATAGTTAAGTAGAGGTTAAAGTTAAGGTTAAGGTTAAGGTTAACGTTAAGGTTAAGGTAAAGGGTAAAGCTAAGGTTATGGTTAAGGTTATGTTAAGGGTAAAGTAAAGGTTAAGGTTAGGTTAAGATTAAGCTTAAGGTTATGTTTAAGATAAGGTTAAGGGTAAGGTTAATGTTAAGGTTAGGTTAAGGTTATGGTTAAGGTAAGATTAAGCGTAAAGTTAAGGTTAAGGTTATGTTAACGTTAAAATAAGTTTAAGGGTAAGGTTAAGGTCAAGGTAAAGGTCAAGGTTAAGGTCAGGGTTAAGTTTAAGGTCAAGAGTAAGGTCAAGGTCAAGGTTAAGGTTATGGTTACGGGAAGGTTAAGGTTATGGTTATGGTTAGGGGAAGGTTAAGGTTAAGCTTAACCTTAAGGTTAAGGTTAGGGTTAAGGTTAGGGGAAGGTTAAGGTTAAGATTAAGGTTAAGTTAAGGTTAAGGTTAAGGTTAAGGTTTGGTCAAGGTTAGGGTTAGGTTATGGTTAATGTTAAGGTTAGGTTAACGGTAAATTCAAAGTTAAGGTTATGGCTATGGGAAGGTGAAGGTTAAGGTTAAGGGGTTAAGGTTAGGTTAAGGGTAAAGTCAAGGTAAAGGTTAAGGTGAAGGTTAAGGTTATTTTTATGGAAAGATTAAGGTTAAGGGTTTGGTCAAGGTTAGGGTTAGGTTATAGTTAATGTCAAGTTTAGGTTAGGTTATAGTTAAAGTTAAGGTTAAGGTCAAGGTCAAGGTCAAGGTTAAGGTCAAGGTCAAGGTTAAGGTTAAGGTTAGGTTAAGGGTAAGGTTAAGGTTAGTATTAGGTTATAGTTAACATTATGGATAGGGTAAGGTTATGGTTAGGTTATAGTTAAGGTTAAGGTTAGGTTAAGGTTAAGGTTAAGGTTAGGTTAAGGTTAAGGTTGAGGTTATGGTTATCTTTATGGGAAGGTTAAGGATAAGGTTAAGGTTAAGGTTAATTAATGTTAAGGTTAAGCTTAAGGTTAAAGTTAAGTTTAAGGTTAAGGGTTTGGTCAAGGTTAGGGTTAGGTTTTAATTAAGGTTAACGTTAGGTTGGGTTATAGTTTAATTTAAGGTTAAAGTTAAGGTTAAGGTTAAGGTTAAAGTTAGGTTATAGTGAAGGTTAAGGTTAATACCCGTAACCTTAACCTTGACCTTACCCTTATCATTAACCTTAACTTTAACCCTAACCTTGACTTTACCCTGAACTTAACCTTAGCCTTCGCTATAACCTAACCCTAACCTTGACCAAAGCTGTAACCTTAACCTTAACCTTACCCTTAACCTTACTAAAGCTGTAACCTTAACCTTAACTATAACCTAACCCTAATGTTGACCAAACCCTTAACCTTAACCTTAACTATAACCTAACCCTAATGTTGACCAAACCCTTAACCTTAACCTGAACCTGACTATACTCGTAACCTTAACCTTAACCTTAACTATAACCTAACCCTAACCTTGAACAAACCCTTAACCTTGACCTTAAACTTAACCTTAACCTTCCCCTAACCTTAAACCTAACCTTAACCTTAACCTTAACTTTACCCCCTTAACCTTAACCTTAACCTTAACCATAACCATAACCTTGACCAAATTCTTAACCTTAAACTTAACCATAACCTTAATCTTAACATTAACCTTGACCTTAATGTTAACATAACCTTAACCTAACCTAACCCTAAACTTGAGCAAACCCTTAACCTTAACTTTACCCTTAACCTAAAATTAACCTTAACTATAACCTAACACTAACTTTAACCAAACCCTTAACCTTAACTTTAACCTGACTAAACTCGTAACCATTAGCCTTAACCTTTCCCTTAACCTTCACCTTAACCAGGGAAAATTTTAAGAACCCCCCTAAATTTATATATATAATAAATAGGCGAATCCCCATGATACATAGGAAAAATGGAAGGCGATTTTATTAATAATATAATATGTATATATAACTTTTTGGCGAATCTCTCACGAGATTATATTATCTTGTAAAAACATGGCAAATCACCAGTACAAATGGCGAATCACACAAAATGGTGAATCATTGTCTAGTGGATTTCAGGTTGTTGGTTCCAATGAAGATATGGTAGTTGAACTAGGAGTAGAAGGAAGAGAACCACCGAGACCGAGCATGGCACATCCTGACTCATGAGGGAAGTAGTTCTTGTGCAGTTTGGAAAATGCATGCTTCTAGTTCTACTAAGAATAGTGTTGTTGCTCATGCTACTACTAGCACTGATACTGAGGTTGGAGAGGAGTTTCAACAAATCGGGATCTTTAAAGATCATTTTATTTCAACAATCCTCCAACACAAAGGCCCATGCCTCTGCCGATTTCTTAAATGATCAGAACAAGTCGAACAAAAATTAAAACGCCACTAACTAATGAACAGAGTCAATACGACAATCCCAGCACACCTCCAAACCGACAGTTGTGCCTCAATATCTGCTACGCACATCCAAACCGACTCATCTCATGGCAGAATTTGCTTGTGGGAATGGATCATGGAATTCAAGGGGGCGGTATCATAAATTAATGAAGCACAACTCATCCCTCCATAGTCCAATGCAACAATGGGGGTCGTCTCTCCTCCTTGCATATAATCACCAACAGGCACTAGTAGTTACACAACTATTACACAATCTAGGCCTCTTACAACAGTGGCCTCTCACAAGTTTGATTGGAGACAGTGCTTGACTAAAAAATTTAAAAATAAAAGTTTGACCAGGCAAAGTAGTATTCAATTTTTTATCTTGTAATTAAAGAATTCAACATCCCAATATATAAAAATACCATCAAATGAACATTATGCACTCCACTCATAAAACAGCTCAAGGATAAGAGAAAGTGTAACTTCTCATTCCATTCATAACACAAATCATGATAAGAGAAAGTGCAACTTCCCATAATGGTAAAACAAAAGGAGGAACTTTAATAATGATAAAAAAATTTTGAAGTGTGGGGTATCCCACTTTTTATTCACACACCAAACAACCCATCAAAAACTTACTTGCACTTGTCCTTGCCAGAAATCAGGAAATTGATTTTACATCAGAAATTAATGAAAAAAACTACATATGGTAGGGAGCCTTAGTCACCAACTAAAATTTTAATTTTGGTCGTTATGGAAATCGACTTATTGCCAACTATCCAAACCTTGAAGTGAAAATTACATTATATTATGTACAAAAATGGATATAGTTTGAACATGTAAACTCCCCAAGTTTTTTTGTGCCCCTCATTCATGGCTATTGTTAAGCTGTAACATGGGAAACCCCCCCTTCCCTTACAGTTCACTGCTTAGGGTTGCACAGTTTCCATATCCAACCATCAATCCAGTCAGCTTCTTATTATTCAGACGTTGTTGGTAGACCGTTGGTTTTTCAAATCTGTTACCAAATTATGAAAAAAAATCAAATAAATAATGAATTCATGATTATCTTTGGAGAGTATCTATGTATGATTAATTTCATTGTGACATAATAGCTAAAGAAAAAATATCATTAGGTAAGCAACCCAATTTAAATCTTGAAGATACATAATCTTCAGTGATTTCAATAATTGAACAATAATTAATTGCTCTATACCTGTTACGGAACCGGATGAGGTGTGGAAAACCAAGCACATTTGAAGTCAAATGTAATCTTCAGAATTTTATAATATAATACAACTCTCGCTTACTTACAAAAGAAAAAAAAAAAAAAACATATTATAATTTCACTATCAAATATCAAATATCAAAAGTATGAATTATTTCTTTCATACGCCCCCTTTATGGATTCTAAATCTTTGAGTTGTTTACATCTTTATTCTTTTACACATTTTTTTTCCAAGAAAAAACTAAGTTTTCTATTTCAAGTGTGAAAGAAAAATATGCATGAAAAAGTCTGCGCTTTCATACAAAACTACTAGTCTAAATACATTGGAACTTAACAATTGGATTTACCCCAAATACATACCACATCCATATTCTGCAATTGGTATACACTATACATGACAGCAAGAGTTACAAGTCAACTAGAGCACCTCCCATTGTTCTTCTAAGTCAATAGAGGATTTTATATCTCACTGGGAAGCTTGATTGCCCCTTGAACTCCTTGAACAAGAGCAAACCTTTTTGTTGTGCCATAACTTTTTTTTTAGATTCCATTGGATGATTTGTTAAATTATCTATACAAATGTTGCAACGGACCAAAGAGTGAACCCTGTCTCCCTAATTCTGTGAAGCAAAGGAGACAACACTAAATTAGTGATTTGCCACTTCTCATTAAACCAATGCAATTTTCAACTTTGAAACTCCTGGTAGTTGAAAATATCTGATTTGACACTTCTCAATAAACCAATGCCATTTTCAACTTTGAAACTCCTGGTACCTACAAATATTTGATATCATTTTCTAAAGCAAACTAAGACTTCAAAAAAAATCTACAAGGAAAATAGTTCTATCCTCTTATTTGAACCCTTGATCAGGCCAAACTTTAAGGTAGAGTAACGGGTGAGATAAAAACAAAACAACACCATATCCGCATATTTTGGAATACCTTGCTCCATCAAAAACCCTTGCTTCATTATGATTTATCTTAAAATCCTTTAGCTTTTTATCTTTGCAACTTTCTTTATAGGAAATTCTAATTATATGCGTTGTCAGATTCTCTATCTTATTCCAACCGTCCACTTATTTTGCCAAATCCTCAAAAGTCCACTTGTTCCAACCATCCATAACCCCCACATAATATAGCTAAGAAGAGCTCAAAATTTAGTGTGTGCAAACCATGTCTCAAGACCCTGAAGTAGGGACCCAGAATTAAATTTTCCTTGGCAATTTAAAGATTGGAGAACATCTTTCCATACAGAAATAACATATGAACACGTAATAAAGAGGTGATCCACAAATTTACCTTAACATTTGCAGAAAATACAGTGATTTGGTCCCTGCCAATAGCACTTTTGTCCATTGTCGTAGGTCAGAATTCTGTTTGATAGAGATAATGAGGAGAAGGTTCTAATTTAAGAAATATTCTAGATGCTTACCTACCATCAATGTCTTTCTCGCAGAAAATCCATGTAGGATAAAGCCTCATAACCTAAATTTTATGTAAGGATACTTGTGGCATTATCCAAAAGCATACTATTTCATCCCCTGAAATCTATAAAGAAATAAAATTGTGACATAGTAATGAGATGTAGGGAGTATATTCAACAAAAAATGCTCCTTGTAAGTTCATATATTCTGCTACTAACCAATTTTTTTACCATCTTCCAGGAACACCTTGAACCCCAGTGTTGAGCCCCAAGATTGTTCTTTCTTTCATTTTACTTCACCCCATTTTCCTTTGTCCATTGTTATCTCAGGCCCAATTGATTAATGAAATTGGTTAAAATTACTTTTATAATGATTAACATGGCTAACTTGCTAAGTTTTGTGATTTTGTCATTGTAATGCAAACTAGCTACAGAATGCAGACATTCCGTAGCTAACCGTCAATTCTGCAGCTGTCTTCACATTCAAGCATGTTCCAGGTGTCTTCTCAGGAAAAACCACACATGGGTATATTCCACATCATGTCCTCATCGTTCGTTGCTCACCATGAATAATGAACCGAATTCTGGACGTGGTTTTGGTACGTGGGAACTCATTCAAGGAGGCAGACTTCTAATAGGACTGTCCTAGTCTAGATGTCCATTGTTCCTTTACGCTACCATATTTAGAGTCCTAGTACGATTTTGATAAGGAAAGACAATGATCCCTGTATTGTTGCAAATACTGTTATGTAGATTTGTTATAAAAGCACTCGGGAAACCAAAAGACAAGCGCTAGATTTTGCTTAGATTTCATGTATTGACTGCTACATTTCTGAAGACCGAGACTACTCTGTTTCAAGTTATTTCTCCTTTAATGAAGAAGACAACATTTCTTTGAACAACTTGAGTTGATCTAGAGCTAGATTCCGTCTGGTGGTAGAGGGCACCTGCCTCCTGCACGGCTTTACTTTCGTAATTTAGATAAGTATCTTAGTTGTTTTCACGTTTTTGAAGTTTGAGTTCATAGTTAATTTCATTAGCCACTATAGCTATACTTATTCTAAGAAACTCTTCCAAAATAAGAAACTCTTCCAAAAGATCATGATAATGAATGGGAAATGGTTGTAGTGTTGTAGGATTTAATTATAATTTCTTCTGTTCATTATCACAGTTGAACTTATACTAAGCAAACTCTTCCAAAAAATCCTTATGATGTCTAAGGCATGACTGTGATACTGAATGTTTCAGTTTTTTGTTTGCACTAAGTAGCATAGCTGATCTTAATCTTAAAACACTCTTCCAAAATATTATAATGATGGGTAGGAGATAGTTGTGATGCATCAGTTTTTAAATTGCTTTCAGTCTTTATGTTTGCATTTGCACTGAATTGTACAACCAGGATTATTCTAAGAAGCTCTTCCAAAACACCATTCATGATGGACAAAACAGGCTGTGGAATCCCATAGATTAGTGCATGATAACTTAGTTAGGGTACTCCAGAGTCAAATTGTATTCAATTCATGCTCTGTTATTTTGTTTTAAGTTTGATAATGGCTTGTTAAGTTTAGCACTATTTATTGTAGACTAGTGACATATTAGTTCAGTTTTAGCTTAGCTCATTGTATTTACATTCCACATTTAGTTATCATCCATTGCATATTAGATTACATTAGTTGTTAGACTCAAACACCACAGCCTTCATTATTTACAAAACCTTCTTTTGTTCCAAATCTATAATTGACTTATAACCATCTGGACAGAAGACAGTATCATCCCAAGGCCTGAAGTACTTTTACAACCTCTTTATCATCTCACAAACAAACCTTTCCTCAAAAGACTATTCTAAAAATCTATAACCTTTGAGTGAAGTTTAGTGGTGTTAAACTAAGTTGCAGAATAAAGTTAGGAGCTAGTCTTAGAGTAGAGATCTTATGATGTTACCAATATTCTTCTCCAAATATGCTTCAACAAACCTTTAATCCTGGATAAGATGTTGTATCATTATAAGCTGATTGTTTAATTGTTTAGTTAGAAGAATTTGTATACTTAGCTGCCCATTTCTCAAGCTCTTCCAAAATACCTTTAATGAAATAATTGGACAAGTTAAGTTTATGCTTTGATTCATTTTCTTGAAGTCATTATCAAGATTTGTATTCTGCTTAGTCATAGTTTAGGTTTGGTTTTGTTTTAGTATTTACATTTTCATTTTTCATTTGTCATCAACAAATTAGGCTTCACTCTGTTTTTAACTAGTAGCTTCTTTCCACCAGCATTTAGTTCCTATTCTTGTAAACATAAAACCATCAAAATACCAAAAACATCATAAAACACTAAACACAATGCATTAAGAAACAAACACCTAGGCACATACAGTGCACTTCACTTTAGCAGTTTACCAACCCTGGTTGACAATTAAATGAACTCAATTTAGGAGACTAGGTTGAGCCCAAACATTTTGGCGCCGTTGCCGGGGAAGTGAAAACTAGTTAACCTTTGTTTCTTAACTCCCAAAAACAATTATATGTGTAGAGAGAGAGATTCAAGGGGTAGATTCATAAGTAGCAGAAGCAGAAGTTTGATTCCTAGAACACCACTTGTTTCACCTAGACCTAGAGCTAGTACACCTTCAACTCAGACCCACATTCCATCCATTACTGATCCTGGACTTCTAGAGGACCTAAGATTAGATATTCCATTAGAAATACCTTCCACTTCATCCACTAAATCTGTCTTAGAAGAAAATTCAAGGACTCCTATTAGGGGCACAAACTTTCCTACTACCACAGAAGACCCAACCATGGCAGAAGAAGGAGGAGGAGGAGTCTTTAATGGGGAACACACATTATTTGGAGGGGGTAGAGGTAGAGGTAGAGGTATAGAAGGAGAAGGAGGTAGAGGAATAAGTAGAAGAGAAATAGGAAGCTCTTTTGGGTTTCCTATAGTAGATGAAGAAACCAATACAACCATGAAAAAAATTTCACCCTCTGTCCTTCCAAACTTCTATGGACTTAAAATTGAAGATCCTGAAACCTTCCTATTTGAATTTGAAGTCCTATCTAGAACTTATGACTACTTACAAGATGCTCAAAAACTTAAACGATTTCCTTCAACATTGAACGGGGCAGCACTGAAGTGGTTTATGAGTTTGATCAACAGTTCTATTAGGACATGGGAAGACATGAAACAAGCATTTCTAGAGAGGTATCTGGATTATTGTATGCCGATCAATCATAAGGAAGAAGTGTTTAAGATGTTACAAAAAGAAGATGAAAACTTGGAAGATTTGTTGGAGAGATTTCATTACAACATCAAAAGAGAAAAAATAGAAAACTTAGATCAAGACACCTTAAAAGCTCTTTTGTTGAAAACAATTAGGGATGAATGGTTGGATATCCTTAACATGATGGGAAAAGGGGATATATCACAGATCACATTACCTGAAATATCTAAGTTATGTATCAACCTTTCAAGAGGGAAATCTAAAACTATAAAGGTCCAAGAGATGCTGCTCTTGCAAGGGCAAATAAGTCTGCTTCTGGGACAGTAATTAGATCAGAAATAGGACACATGCTTGATGATTTCAAATCTGACATCTTAGGGAGTCTTAGTGAACAAATAGACACCCTTAAGATACAAAATAAGCAAAATGTTGAATCTGATGCCTTGGCAATCTTTTGTCCCAAATGTAGAAAGAAACGTGCCTTGAGAGAGTGTCCTTTGGATGTAAAAGTTATAGAGACCTGTGTCATTTTTTCTGAAAAAAAATGAGACCAAGAATTGTCCTTCTCTTCCTGGTCTCAAAGCTATCTTTCAAGACGAAACTCCTACAGATTCCACAGAGTCTCTTAATTTTGTCTCTAGAAGGCCTTGGCAGGGACCTCAAACACAAGGATTCCATGATCAAATGTATAATCAACCTCCACCTTGGAATTCTTGGTAGCAACCTTGGCCTCAATTTCAAAATCAATCTCAAGCTTGGGCACAAGGAAGAAAAAGTACCTATGGAAGATACTCTCCATACTATCAGTATCCACCATACCCACATTTTATCCTCAAAATCCTCAACAAAATTTCCCTCAAAATCTTCAAAAAAAATTTCAACAAAATCCTCAACAACATCATCAGAACCTACCACATCAAAATCAACCACTTCCATTACCATTCCCTCAAAAATCAAATCAGTTGCCTGCTCAACCCATACCAAACCCTAATAATAAAAATCCTCGGAACACATACATGATAGAAGGCCAAAAGTTTCCAACTTATTTAATTACTCCTTTAGACCTTAGTGATGTTAAAATTAGGTCTGGAAGAATACTTGAAAAGAGGAAACCTTCTGTGATCATACAAGAATAAGATAACTCTGAGGAAGACTCTCTACGGGTGAATAAAAGTCTTGAGGAAGACACATCTTTTCAAGACCCAAACACTGAAAAATTAAAGCAAAAAGATCCAATAATTTCAACTCCTGTATTAGAGCAACCATCCACATCTACTTCTATACCTCCTTTTCCAGAAAGATTACAAATTGATAGAGGTGTAGAAAAACAAATTATGGTGCCTAATTATGATTTCCTAGATGAGCTGAGAAATGTTTGCATTAAAATTCCATTGTTACAAGCCATCAAGGAAATTCCAATTTTAGCCAAAACAATAAAGGAGTTGAGCATGAAGAAAACAAGAAAAAGAATAAGAGAAACAAAGAAAATTCAACTGGCAAGAAAAATAGCAGATATTATGACGGGCAAGATTGCTATTCCAAAGTATCTTGACCCAGGAAATCCAGTTGTTAAAATTCACATCAATGGAATTGAAATCCAAAACACACTCATTGATTTAGGAGCAGCAATCAATATCATGAGTAGGAAAATCATGGATAAACTGAAACTTCGTAATCTTATCTTTACACCCACATTATCACAATTAGCAGACAGATCTGTGATCAAACCTGATGGAGTAATAGAAGACATTCCAGTGTCCCTAGATTCTTGGGAGTACCCTGTGGATTTCATGATCCTAACTCCTAAGAATAATCTAGGAGGACATCCTGATATATTAGGAAGACCTTGGTTGGCTACAGTTGATGCTTTTATTAGTTGTAGATCCGGTAATATGTACATCTTCGATGGTAGTTCAACTAAGAAAATCACTTTGTATCCTCCAGCTAGGACAATTACAGATTTAGATGACACTCAATGGATAGAGGATGAAGAATATTTACAACCTCTCTTCACAATTTCAGAAATTAGTGAAGATAATCAAATTCTGAATACTCTAGAAAACTTTGAATCCTCTCCAAAACACAAACATGAATCATTTCAAGAAGGATCAAACATTGAGTTTTTGTCATCAAGGCAGATGTCTCTTCATTCTATGGATAAATTTGGCAGCTCTACAAGTGAGATTTTTCCAGGAAAAACTTTGAACATAAATAAGAACCTAGAGAAATCTCAACAAGAAAAGTTAGTCAAAGTATTACAGAGACACTCTTCTGCATATGCATGGGAATACACTGACATGAAAGGGATAAGCCCCAAGACTTGCACTCATCACATCTATATAGAGGAAAATTGCAAACCAATCAGACAACCTCAAAGACGGATGAATCCAAATCTTCGGGAGATTGTTAAAGAAGAATTGCAAAAATTGTTAAATGTCAATTTCATCTATCCCATTTCAGATAGTCAGTGGGTTTCTCCTTTAGTAATTTTTCCAAAGAAAAATGGTAAATGGAGGGTATGTGTTGACTACCGAGAACTAAACAAAGCTACTCTTAAAGACCATTTTCCCTTACCTTTCATAGATCAAGTGTTAGATACATTAGCTGGCAAAAAGTACTTCTCATTCCTAGATGGGTTTAGTGGTTACAACCAAATCCAAGTAGCACTTTAAGATCAAGACAAAACCACATTTACCTGTCCTTGGGGTACCTATGCTTACCGAGTATTGCCATTTGGATTATGCAATGCACCTGCAACATTCCAAAGGGCAGTATTAGGAATTTTTTCAGATCTAATACATGATTGTGTAGAGGTATACATGGATGACTTCACAGTTTATGGAAATACATTTGAAGAAGCTTTAGTAAACTTGGAAAAAGTTTTAAAGAGATGTCAGGAAGCAAATATTTCACTTAGTCATGAGAAATTTTTCATGATGTTTACTGAAGGTATTGTTTTAGGGCATCACATTTCAGGTCATGGGATTAGAGTTGATGAGTCAAAAGTTGAAGTCATCTCTAACTTATCTATTCCAAGTTGTCAAAAATATGTTAGGAGTTTTCTAGGATTTACAGGATATTATCGGAGATTTATAGAAAACTTCACCAAGATAGCATCTCCACTCTTCAAATTACTTACCAAAGATTGTGAATTCAAATGGACTTCTGATTTCCAGTTAGCCTTTGAGACCCTAAAAACAAAAATTTCTGAAGCACCTATATTAAGGGGACCTAACTGGAAGTTACCTTTTCATATCTCGACAGATGCCTCTGATACAGCTCTAGGAGCAGTATTGGGACAAAAAGACTTGATTCCTTATGCCATCTACTATACTATTAAAAATTTGACTCCTGCAAAGTTAAACTATACTGTAACTAAAAAAGAGTTTTTAGCTATTGTTCATGCCATAAACAAATTCAGACACTATATAACAGGCTATGAAACTTTTGTTCACACTGATCGTTCTGCAATTAGATACTTAATGAACAAATCAATTACTAATGGCAGAGTCATAAGATGGTTATTGCTTTTACAAGAATTCAAAATTACCATTCTAGATAGGCCTGGAAAACAAAACACAGTAGCTGATTTCCTATCTAGACTCCAAAACATCAAAGATGACACTCCAGTTGAAGATCAATTTCCTGATGAATATATTTTTGCAATTTCTACTCAAACTCCTTGGTTTGCTGATATTGCTAACTATTTAGTTTCAGGAAAATTTCCTTCAATAATGAATGCAAGAGATAAAAGAAAAATAATTTATGATAGTGCAAAATATTCATGGGTTGCTAATGAGTTGTACAAGACAGGTCCAGATTTGATCATTAGGAGATGTGTTCATGAAGATGAGATGTCTGAGATTCTCAAAGCATGTCATGATGAACCTTGTGGCAGACACTTTGATAATAAGAGGACAGCCTATAAGATCCTTAATTTAGGATATTATTGGCCATCCTTGTTTAAAGATGATAAAGAGTATGTCAAAATGTGTGACAGTTGCCAAAGGGTAGGGAAACCTTCTCCTTCAGGTGAGATGCCATTACAACCTCAGGTACATATTGAACCTTTTGAAAAATGGGCTTTAGATTTTGTAGGACCTATTAGTCCTCCATCAAGACAAAAGAGATATATATTAGTTTGCACTGATTATGTTACCAAATGGGTAGAGGCCAAGCCATTAATTTTTGCTAATGAAGCATCTGTAGGTACTTTTCTTTTTGAGGATATTTTTACTCGTTTTGGTGTCCCAAGGGAAATTGTTACAGATCAAGGAGCTCAATTTACATCAAGGCTAGTGGAGCAAATGATGGAGAGGTACAAAATCAGGCATAGAAAATCTACTCCTTATCATCCACAAGCAAATGGTCAAGTGGAATCTACGAATAAGGTCATTGAAGGAATCCTAACAAAGACTGTTCTTTTGCATAGAAGAGATTGGGTAGATAGGCTTCTTGAAGCCTTGTGGGCCTATAGAACTACATGGAGAAACACAACAGTCCATACTCCTTATGAATTTTTTATGGAAAGCAAGTTTTGTTTCCCATAGAGTTCCAGATTCAAACTTTCAAGATGGCAGTTCAGCTAGGACTTGATTTAACGGAGGCACAAAAGCATAGATTGGAGCAGATTAATGAATTGGATGAGATCAGACAAGATGCAATTCAGAAAACAAGTCTAGTCCAACAACAAAGGACTAGATGGCATGATAAGTACATCAAAGAGAAGAAATTCAAATAAGGTGACTGGGCTCTCTTGTTTGATTCAAAATTCAAGGATTTTCAAGGTAAATTTCAAACACATTGGCTTGGGCCATATGAAATTTTTGAAATTTTTGATAATGGAGCAGTAAAATTCAGGACAATAGATGAAGAAGAGGTCACTTTTCTTTTGAATGGTCATAGATTGAAGCTGTATCACAAACCATTCTCAAGAGAAGAATCTGTCAAGAAGTTCCAGGAAAACAGTGATGTGAAGTTAACGAAGAAGAATTTTTCTTCTTCATCAACTTGATTGAATTTTCTGAAGCATTTCTTTAAAAAAAAAAAAAAAATAAATAAAAATAAAAATAAATAAAATAAAAGTATAAACATGAAAACCAATCACTGATTGGCATGTTTATACAGAAAATATAGGGTGAAAATCAGAGTCTTTCTGACACTCTAACTTTTCCATTTTGTTTTTGCAAGCAGCTGTTATAAAATCATAAGTTCAGATCCATTGCACTTATGATCCATCTCATTTCATTTCATTTACTTATCCATACATAATCTATTTCATTCATTCATTCATACTTCACTTCATTCCATATTTCATTCATCTCATTCCATACTTCATCCACCTCATTTCCATGTCAAAATTTAAAGTTTGATGTCTTTCTGCAAATGAATAACACATGTCATGGATTGCAGGCCATTTCTTATATTCTTCCACTCCATTTCATGAATTGTAGTCCATCCCATTCCATCATTCACTTCATACATATTCCATTATATCATGTTTCATCATCCATCTTCATTCATTCCATATAACATTTCACTTATATTCCAAACCACTCCATTCCATGATTAAAATTCTCTACAGGTACATTCTGCAGCTAAACAGACATTCTGCAGCTGATCAGACTTTCCGCAGCCAGACAGTCATTCCACAACTACAAATCCTGAAGGCACTAATCAGCAGACATTTGAATTGCAACAAGATGATCCTGTATATCCATGAACAAGTAAAATCAAGAAGAATTATGAAGACTTTTCCAGAAGAGAACAAAGTATACAAAGACCACAAAAAGCAGATGAAAAGCAAAGGTAAAAGGTTTTGATTATAATGGCATTTCATAAAAACTTTAGTATAGTTTAGTTATGAATCATTTGAAAAATCTTTTTTGATTATTTTTATTGATCAAGCCAAATATACCCTCCACAAAACTTTGGAAAAAAATCTTTCATTTCAAATTCTATACCTGAACATCATTTAAGTGGTTAAAAGGCTGAAGTGTTTGATTTCCCCATGTCACCCAGCCAAATCATTTAATGATGATTTTTTGAATCCGTTGTAAAAAATCTCCGCAGTCTTTTCACTCATTGATTTGTTTTCTCCACCTCACTTCATTAACTCATTCTGTAACTACTTCCTACCACTTCATTCTGTAGCCAGCCCTTCATCATTTCACTCCGCAAAACAGAGATATCTCTATCACCGTGAGCAGAGGTATATCAGTTTGAAATATCAAACCACTATCACCGTGAGAAGAGATTGAATCATTATCACTGTGAAGCACAGGTATATCAGTGTGGAATTTGAAGCCATTGTCACCATGAAGCAGAGGTATATCAGTGTGGAATTTGAAGCCATTGTCACCGAGAAGCAGAGGTATATCAGTTTGAGGGTTGAATTCATTGTCTCTGTGAGCAGAAAGAGTACTAATCTGAAGATTGAAGAAGAAATTATGGGCCTTATTGTAAGAACTGAACCAGTGGGCACAAAATACCTGGAAGGATACCCTCAAAGTAGAGAAATGTTGCAACAGGCAGGATGGTTACAATTTCTTGAGAAATTTAATGGCTTCCACAAAGAAGTTACTAAAACATTTGCAAGGTCATTCAAAGGAGCCGAGCTTGAAGTGGCAGATGTTAAATTCACTGTCACTGAGGTTTTTATTGCAGAAGCAACAGGATTGCTTAGACATGGAGAGAGATGGTTTAAAAACAGAGAATTCCATAATGAATCATGGAAGCAAATCCTAAAATCACCAGGTATGGATGTCACTGTGTTTAAAAAGGGAATTCCAAGTTCTGCATTAAAAAATAAATAGAGAAACATATTGCTTATTCTACAAAAATTTATCACATGTGAAGGTAGATATGGCACATTTTATGTTTACCATATTAGGTTGATAATGCATTTTCTGGAGGAAGAGCTAAATTTTCCCTATTTCTTGCTTCAAAGTTTGAAAAAGATGGCTTTTAGTGTTCAAAGGAGAGTCCAATTCTTAGATACAACTCTATACCATCATGGCTTGGTTAAGATTTTAATTGAACACCATTTAGCCAAAACAAAATATACTTGGGATAATTTCTTGGTAAGAAATCACTTTGAGGAACCAAAAGAGCCTTCACCTGAACATCAGCCTACAAGGAGAAGCAGAAAATGGAGAGCCTCTAAAATTGAAATTGACAAAACAATACAGGAAAGTAGTGAAGAAATAATCTCTGAGAAGTTGACTCAGATTAAGAGACAACTTAAGAAAGAGAGGGTAATTAGAAAATCTGCCATAGAAAAAGGAGAGGGATCATCCCAGCCAAGAAGAAGCCATAGACTTAGGGGGAAACTAAGGAAAACACATATCAAACAAACAGGGGTGATAAACATAGAAGATGAGGAAACATCTATTGAAGAAGATGTTGAAGAAGATTTTAATGAAGAAATCCTTGAAATTGACCTTGCATAGCAAGAAGTTTATGACTATGTTGAAACATTAGAAAGGAAAGCTTCAGAGAGTAGAGATAGAACACCTAGTCCTCCACTGTCTGAAACATATTTGTTAAGAAGAGATAGGTAGGAGCTGGAAGTACTTAGTAGACATATCAGAACTGAGAATGATATTCTCAAGGAACAAGTCAAACTCAAAACCAGTATGAACTCAACCTTATCTCTACAAATGGACAAAGTGGAAAAGGCTAATGAAAAGTTGAAAAAGAGGAACAAGAAGCTAATCAGGGCACTTATCAACTTAAGGTTCAAGTTAGTCATCAGGAAACCCAGAAGACCTTTAACTTCCAGGCAAAGAAGAAGAAGAGGGTTGGATGTTCTTGCAGAAGTCTCTGAGTTTATGGAATAAGTCGCATGAGGACATGTAAAAAGTCAGCAGTGGGGGTATGTTGAGCCCCAAGATTGTTCTTTCTTTCATCTTACTTCACCCCATTTTCCTTTTTCCATTGTTATCCCAAGCTCAATTGATCAATGAAATTGGTTAAAATTACTTTTAGAATGATTAACATGGCTAACTTGCTAAATTTTGTGATTTTGTCATTGTAATGCAAACTAGCTACAGACTGCAGACATTCCGTAGCTAACCGCCAATTCTGCAGTTGTCTTCATGTTCAAGCATGTTCCAGGTGTCTTCTCAGGAAAAACCACACATGGGTATATTCCACATCATGTCCTAATCGTTCGTTGCTCACCATGAAGAATGAACCGAATTCTGGACGTGGTTTTGGTACGTTGGAACTCATTCAAGGAGGCAGACTTCTAATAGGACTGTCCTAGTCCAGATGTCCATTGTTCCTTTACGCTGCCATCTTTAGAGTCCTAGTACGATTTTGATAAGGAAAGACAATGATCCTTGTATTGTTGCAAGTTCTGTTATGTAGATTTGTTATAAAAGCACTCAGGAAACCGAAAGACAAGCGCTAGATTTTTCTTAGATTTCATGTATTTACTGCTACATTTCTGAAGACCGAGACTACTCTGTTTCAAGTTATTTCTCCTTTAATGAAGAAGACAGCATTGCTTTGAACATGTTGAGTTGATCTAGAGCTAGATTCTGTCTGGTGGTAGAGGGCCCCTGCCTCCTGCACGGCTTTACTTTCGTAATTTAGATAAGTATCTTAGTTGTTTTCACGTTTTTGAAGTTTGAGTTCATAGTTAATTTCCTTAGCCACGATAGCTATACTTGTTCTAAGAAACTCTTCCAAAAGAAGAAACTCTTCCAAAAGATCATGATAATGAATGGGAAATGGCTGTAGTGTTATAGGATTTAATTTTAATTTCTTTTGTTCATTATCACAGTTGAACTTATACTAAGCAAATTCTTCCAAAAAATCCTTACGATGTTTAAGGCATGACTGTGATACTGAATGTTTCAGTTGTTTGTTTGCACTAAGTAGCATAGATGATCTTACTCTTAAAACGCTCTTCCAAAATATCATAATGATGGGTAGGAGATAGCTGTGATGTCTCAGTTTTTAAATTGCTTTCAGTCTTTATGTTTGCATTTGCACTGAATTGTACAGCCAGGATTGTTCTAAGAAGCTCTTCCAAAACACCATTCATGATGGACAAAACAGGCTGTAGAATCCCATAGATTAATGCATGATAACTTAGGGTACTCCGGAGTCAAATTGTATTCAATTCATGCTCTGTTATTTTGTTTTAAGTTTGATAATGGCTTGTTAATTTTAGCACTGTTTATTGTAGACTAGTGACATCTTAGTTCAGTTTTAGCTTAGCTCATTGTATTTACATTTCACATTTAGTTGTCATCCATTGCATATTAGATTACATTAGTTGTTAGACTCAAACACCACGGCCTTCATTATTTACAAAACCTTCTTTTGTTCCAAATCTATAATTTACTTATAACCATCTGGACAGAAGACAGTATCATCCAGAATTTGATACTTTTTGCTTTAGTGAAGAATTTGTATACTTGTTTGCCCATTTCTCAAGCTCTCCCAAAATACCTTTGATAAAAGAATTGGACAAGTTAAGTTTATGTTTTGATTCATTTTCTTGAAGTCATTATCAAGCTTGGTATTCTGCTTAGTCATAGTTTAGGTTTGATTCTGTTTCAGTATTTGCACTTGTCATTTGTCATCAACCAATTAGGCTTTACTCTGTTTTTAACCAGTAGTTTCCTTCCACCAGCATTTAGTTCTTTTTCTTGTGAACATAAAACCATCAAAAGACCAAAAACATCAGAAAACACTAAATACAACGCATTAAGAATCAAACACCTAGGCACATACAGTGCACTTCACTTCAACAGTTTACCAACCCTGGTTGACAATTAAATGAACTCAATTTAGGAGACTGAGTGAGACCAAACGATCACCATTCAACGATCCTAACCCAACGGTGCGGAACCATCCTCACACGGACCTCCATCGAATGGATTTTCTTCCATTCCACCATGATTTTTACTCATTTTTTTCCACTGCATCCACCGGTTCCATCAACTGCGACACCATCTCACTTAGGCCTCCCACAGCATCTCCTCCACTCCCATGGATTTTTATAACATTTTTTATTGTGTTTTTGTAGGATTATAGATAGTAAAAATCATTCTCTGTCTCACTATCACGACAGTGTCTGAGCGCGAAAATGCCATTTTTCAAAACTGAAGTACTTCAGAGGAGAACATCTGAGTTCAAAGCATGTTTTTATCCAAATCAAAGTTATTAGCTCTGTTTCCGACCCTCCGGTGCCAAGTGAGCACCGTATGCGTAGGCCAGACGAGAAGAAAAGAGTATTAGTGATAGTTTAAAGGGATTAAAAGCTCATTATTGAAGATTAAATGTTTTAATCCAGTGTTTAAAGAACGAAGATACAGATTGAAGACCTTATAAATGATCCAAAAGGCTAATAAGGCCTGAAGCACATGAAACAAGCCATATCAGTGTTTCACATCAGCAGAATGTTCTTTCCCAAGAAAGGACAAGTTCCCATACTGTTTTTTATTCTCCATCGAGTTCCTAAGAAGATCACCACCCTAACAGAAGTCCCAAGACTGCCAGAGCATTAGTTACACAGTATGGAAGGCCTAAAAGTCATTTATCTGCCTTACTTGTCTCAGACTACAAACAGAGTACAAACAGCCAGAAAGTACCTCTAAAACATACCTCTGAAGTAATTATCAGCATGTCGAAGACCCCTAGTTCATCCAAAGAGTACTAAATGTCAATACGGGGATATGAAGACAGAATGGGCTGCAAAAACACTTCTCCCTCTGTTTTAATGATGCATTTAAGTTCTATCTACCTCTACAGCCATTATTTCAGATATAAGAACTCTTCATAAATACGTTGTAAATGTTGGTTAATCTTGGATTGTAATTTGTTTCACTGAGATAGAGTTCTGTGTGTAATAGTCATAAAATAGGTTGGGAGATGATTTCTAGTTGAATATCAAGCTGGTGAACAATGATGTATGTGACTGGTGTTGCTCTTTAATATGACAAGCATTTTGATTGGATCCTGATCTAAATCAATGGTGAAGTGTTCTATATTTTATTTTTTTCCCCTCTGTCATGCATCACATTTCATTTCTCTAATAAGAATCAATAATCTAGCTTAGGATATATTGCTGCAAAGTACCCTAATGCTACCTTCTCTTCTTATCTTTGATGTTTTCTATTAAGTGTGTAATCTAAGAACAAATTCAAGATAATTTAACCAGTATAGTAGTTGGTTTTATCCATGCTCGCTGATGTATGAATTTAGAGTCTGTTTTTAGATGTTCTTGTCTGATTTTAACTGAAATAATTGGAAAACTAGGAGATTTAGAGTTATTTTTGTTTCACTAGGGTCCTTTTCCAACAATTTTCCTTTCTAAGATCCCTTAAGTTGAATGTCAAAAGCAGATAAGGTTAAAAGTCTTTCTCTAATCTTAGGCTTCACTTTGTGTCCATCTTGAATGTTTTCTATTATCTGAAGAGTTAGCCTCATTAGGAGTTTGATCATAGATGGTTAAGGCATGTCCTATCCCTAGATTTGCTCCTAAGTGGTCACCTTGGAAGGTTTCCTTGTCATTCACCTTTATTTCCTTATCATTTCATCCCGTTACTATCATCTTGAGAGATCCTCTGACTTAGATGACTAGCCCATTAGAAAGCCTTGGATATTGAATTGCAAGTAAACCCTTTTATGACCCCATTGCCCAATGGACTTGTGTTTTATTTAAATTATCTCCCCATTGCTAAAATCCTTATTTACTCACTTCTTTACCTTACATTGAACCCTTCTTTCATGTTTCCCAACCAAATAACAAAACAAAACAAAACAACAACCCTTGTGCCCTATAACTAGCCTAATAAATTAAATTGAACTGATACATTTATTCTTTACATTTGTAAGTCCCTCTCTTACGAGCCAGAAAAATTCTAGATCACAAAGATCCCAAAGTGGTTTGATGTTGTCTTATCATTTGGTATTGCCAAATCTGCCAAATCATAGGAACCACAACACTACCTACCTTAGAAGCCCCTAGGTAGTTGTTGTAATAGGGCGAGGGTACACATCTCTCTCCCTCTCTCGTACCTCCCATAGGCGAGCCATGTCATACTGCTCCACTTGTTGTTGTTGTTGTTCCCCCTCTTCTCTCTGAATGATTGACATATTAAATAATTTTTTTTATTAAATGAGACATGTATTTAGGAATATACATATATAATTTTTTTTGGAAAACAAAACAGACCAGTCAGTGCGTCACAAAAAACAGTCATGCACCGGTTGGTCGTCGTTTGTGTATCCACGCACCGACGGTGCGAATGACAGTAAACGCACGAAATGGCGGGTACACTGACAATTCAAAACACCATTGGCTATGAATGGTGTTAGGATGCGGTGCGCCAGCTAAATCTATGCCACGCATGTATGGTTATTAATCGGCCCTGCAGGCTTCTTGTTAATTACATAGTCATAGGTGCGGTCTTTTACCAGGCCGCACCATTGACCCTGTCGGAATGCCAAATGCGGTGCGCTGACAGATACCGGGGTAGATATTTCGGTCAACGCACCATGTTGCTATTCCCATGGTCAACGGTGCGACTGGCTAAATGACTGCATCACAGTTTTTTTTAAATTTTAAAATAACATGGGGTGCCTTTCGGTACCACCCCAGACACGGTGCGGATACCATTAGCACCAGTGGCAGTGCAACCTGTAAATTTTACAGGCAGCACCACTTTCCAGTGCGAGCTGAACGGCTTGTGCGCACCGCACGACAAAAGAAAAATTCCTTTTAAATGGTTAATTTTAAGGTTATTTAAAATTCTAATCTGCTAAAAAGCTTAATTATGGAAAAAAAAGAAAAATACCTGTACATTTTGCCGTCGAGGAGGCAAATTGGTTGTAGAATTTGAAAAATAAAATTTTCCCACCGTTTTGCAAAATGCAAGCTGGATGTTGGTGGGCAATGCACAACATCAGTGCGTGCAATGGGTGCAATGGGAGCACTGATGTTAGGGCAACTCAAATAAGGATAAATTGCACCGGTGCTTGAGAGCTCTAGAGCACTGAGAAAAGTGAAAAATGTGGTTTTTTGGCCGTAATTATTATTATTTATTTAACCTTGTTCCAGTGTGCAGGATTTATAGGCGCATTGGCGCTGTTTCTTATGAATGCACCGGTCGGTTTCTGTTTTGGCGTGGTGTTTTATGATGCACCGGTGTGGTTTCTTATCCTGCCGTGATTTCTATTTTGGTAGCAACTAGCAGTGTTTATGATTCACCGGTGCATAATAGTTGTAAAGCACCAGTGCTCTATAGTAATACGATGCACCAGGAAGGTGTGTATGGAGTGCACGATGTCTGGACCACCAATGTTTTGTGTGCACTGGTGCATTCTATTGTTGAGCGCACCGGTTCGGTTTTGGATGATAAGCGCACCAAGCGGAAAACATCCGCAAAACCCTCCACCCGCCAACCTCCTCTAGTAACCTTTGCTAGAAACAGATGTATGGGGTATTCTTATAAGGGGTTCCTAAAAAACATCTGCTAGAGGGTCTTTTCCTTGTAGTGATTACAGAATGCAAGATGGTACACACAAAGAGATTCATGGAATCAAGAAATCGTTACAGTTGTGTCCTACCTCCACAACTCAAATGAATAAGTGTATAAGGAAGGGATGTCAAATTTATGCTATCTAGGTGGGATATGCCAATTCCAAGGAGAAGTCTCCTATGATGGATAACATACCAATGGTACAAGATTTCATGGATGTTTTTTCGGAAGATATACCTAGATTAACACCAAGAAGAGACATTGATTTTACCATCGAATTAATGGGAGGAGCATCACCTGTGTCAAGGGCTTAAACGAATGAATGTTCAGTCTTGAATTAAAAATGTAGTTACAAGAACTACTAGACAAAGGATACATTCGTCCAAGTGTGTCCCCTTGGGGAGCACTAGTGTTATTCGTAAAGAAGAAGAAAGGAACCATGCAAATGTGCATGGACTATAGACTAAAAATAAATATCCTTTACCAAGGATTGATGATCTGTTCGACCAGGTGAAGGGGACCACAGTATTCTCAAAAATAGATTTAAGGTTTGGATATCATCAAATCCAAATCAAGGATGAAGATATTCATAAGACTGCTTTCTGTACCCAGTATGGGCATTATGAATTTAACATAGTTACCGATGAAATAGGTAACCTGACCTCAAAACGGGAACTCTAGCCCAAAAACACTAAAAAAACATGAAAAAACACCCCCAAAAAAAAAAGTGTGTCTTCCAGAACGCACTTGTTTTTTTTTTAAGGTCAAATTTATTTTCTAAAATTACGCTAAAAACAAAATTGTTTGTTGAAAAAAGGATTGAAAAAACACCCCAAAAAAAAAAGTGTGTCTTCCAAAACGCACTTCATTTTTTTTTAAGGTCAAATTTCAACATTTTATAAAATTATGGTAAAAACAAAATTGTTTCTTGAAAAAAAGATTGAAAAAACACCCTCAAAACAAAACCAGTTGATGCTGGAATAACAAAAAAAAAATTTGTGTCATACTTTTGGCATTTTTAAAAATAGAAGTAACATTTTTTAATTTTTAAAATTCAAACATTAAAAAAAACCTAAAATTTAAGAAAAAAAATAAATTTAAAAAATAAAAACATTTAAAAGTTTAAAATTTAAAAATATATGAAGATAAAAAAATAAAAATAAAAACAAAGTAAAAATTTTAATTCAATCATTAAAAAAAACCTAAAATTTAAGGAATTTTTTTTTTTAAAATAAACCAAAAAAAATTAAGATTAAAATTTAAAAAAATATAGAAATTAAAAAATAAAAATAAAAAAAAAATAAAAATATTAAATTAAAAAAAAAAAAAAGTTAAGAAAAGAAGGAAAATATAAAAAATAAAATATAGAAATTAAATTTAAAAAAAGAAAAAGAAAATGCTTATTAAATTTAAAAAAAGAAAGAAAAAATTTAAAACAAATAATTAAATTTAAGGAAATATATTAAATTTTAATAAATTTAAAAATTCAAAATTTAAAAAAAAACCACTATTCAACTTAAAAGAAAAAAAAAAGAAAAATTAATTAAAAAAATAAAAATAAAAATAAAATACAATGAAAATATTAAATTTAAAACAATATATATTAAAGAAACAAATAAACTATAAAAAATAAATTCAATTTAAATTATAAAAAATAAAATATATATATGAACTTAAATTAAAATAGGTATAAACATCAAATTTTATTAAATTAAAAGAAAAAAGGTTAATATTAAAATAACAAATTAAGTTTAAAAACAAAAATATTAAATTTTAATAAATAAATGAATAAACAAATAAATTTTGAAACAAAAAATAAATTTTAAATATAAAATAAAAAAAAAAATATTGTTAAACGAAAAACATTAAAAATTTTAAAAATCAATTAAAAATGGAAAATTGAAAAAAAGAAAAAAAATATTAAATAAAAAAAAAATTCATTTAGAAAAATTAAGTTTCATTGAAAAAAAAAACTAATTTTAAATACACAATTTTAATTGAAAAACAAATATATAATTTTTTTTTTTGTAATTAACAAAAAAAAAAAAAAAAAAAACGGAGTAAAACATTAAAAAAAATATTAAATAGAAATAAATTAAAAAAATATATATATAATTTATTGAATTTTATAAAATAATATTAAAAAACTAACCGTAAAAGTTAAAAACAAAGAAAAATTATGAAATTAAAAAAAAAAAAAAAAAAGCAATTAAATAAAAAAAGTGGGCCAAATTTAATAAAAATTATTAAAATAATAATAATAATAATAAATTTAAAAAAAAAATAATAAACTTAAAAAAAATTAAAACAAAACCAATTTTATTTTAAATAATTAAAAAAAAATTAATATTTTGAAATTAAAAAATAAAAATAAAAAAATCAATTAAAAAAAAAAATTAAAAAAAAAAACAAATAAAATAAAATCAATTAAAAAAAAACAAATAAAATAAAATCAATTAAAAAATAAATATAATAAAAAAAAAATAAAGTAATGGTGGGCAGGCCGCGATTTTTTTTTTTATTTTATTTAATTTTTAATTGATTTTTATTTTATTTTATTTATTTTTTAATTGATTTTTTTTTATTTGTTTTTTTTTAATTGATTTTTTTTTATTTTTTAAATTTTTTTATTTTTTCCATTTAATTTGTAATTGATTTTTTTTTTATTTTATTTATTTTTTAATTGATTTTTTTTATTTGTTTTTTTTAATTGATTTTTTTTATTTTTAAATTTTTTTTTTTTTAATTTCAAAATATAATTTTTTTTTTTCAAAAGATTATATATTTTTTTAAATTTAATATTTTTATTTAAAATAAGTTTTTTTTTTTTAAATTTTTAATATATATATACATTTATTTTTTATTTGATTTTGTTTTTTATTTTTATTTTTAATATTGTTATTTTAATTTGATTTTTTTTTTAAATTTGAATTTCAAAAAATTTAAAATTATTTTTTTAATTCAATTTTTTTATTTTAAATTCAATTTGTTTAATTTTTTTTAATATTTAATATTATAGAATAATTATTTTTTTAAATTTTAAATTTTAAATTTATTTATTAAAATTTTTAAATTTTAATTTAATTTAATTGTTTTTCTTAATTTTTTTGTTTATTTAGTTTTTCATTTTTAAAATCTATAAATGGTTTCATTTAAAAAAAAAAAAAAAAAAAAACACTAAATTTATGTATATTTGTTTTTTAATTATTTGCACGTGGTTTTTTTCATTTTTTTTGTTTTTTAATGATAGCTTCTTCTTTTTAATTTTTTAATTTTTTAATTTTCTTTATCTTTTTCAATTTTAATTGTTTTTTTTTTTAATTTGTTTCTTTTGTAAATTTTAAAATTTGTATTTTTTTCCTTATTATTATTATTTTTTTTAATTTAAATTTTTAAATTTAATTTTTTTTTTTTATAATTTTTTTTTCTAAATTTTGATTTTGTAATTTTAATTATTTTAATTTTTTTTTTAAATATATATATATATATTTTTAATATATTGTTTTTTTTAATAAGTTAGAAAAAAATGTTTTTGATTTTTTTTTTTTTAATTTTTTGGTCAATTTTTGTTTTTTTTCTTTAAATTATGTGTTTTTTTTCTTCAAATTTTGTCATTTCCTTTGATATAATTTTAAAATATTTTTGTTTTTTTAATTTATTTTTGTTTAAATTTTTTATTTTTATGAGCTATTTTTGTTTTTTTTTACATTTTTATTGGTTTTTTTATTGTTTTTATATATTTTTTTTTATCTAAGTTTTGTGTTTTATTACCAACATGAAAATCACCACTCTAAAAAAAAAAAAGGTTGATGCAGCATCAATACGTTTCAAAATTAGCATGAAAATCACTGCTCTAAAAAAAAAATGTTGATGCAGCATCAATACGTTTCAAAATTAGCATGAAAATCACTGCTCTAAAAAAAAAAGGTTGATGCAGCATCAATACGTTTCAAAATTAGCATGAAAATCACTGCTCTAAAAAAAAAATGTTGATGCTGCATCAATACATTTCAAAATTAGCATGAAAATCACTAACATTTTAAAACAATATTCATACTTCATAAATAAAAAATTTATAGTGTCAAAAATGTGCACCAAAAAAAAAAATGGTGATTCTGCATCACCACTTTTCAAAATCGGGTGCTTTTTATGCTACCAAAAAAAAGTAGGTAACATTGCGGTTACCTATTTCATCGGTAACATTGTTATTTGTGATGTTACCCGTTGGGTTAGCAAATGCGCCAACAACATTTATGAGGTTAATGCATGGTATACTTCACCCTTTCCTGGATAACTTTGTACTCATATTTATTGATGATATTTTAATCTATTCTAAGAACCAAGAAGAACATAGAGAACATCTAAGGATTGTGCTGGAAATGTTAAGAAAAAACCAGCTATACGCTAAGTTCTTCAAATGTGATTTATTCAAAATAGAAATCCAGTACTTGGGTCAAGTTAATTCAGCAGAAGGGATTGTTGTTGATCCAGAGAAAATCAAGACGATCATGGAATGGAAAGTACCCCAAAATGTGGCAGATATCTTATCCTTTATGGGATTGGCTGGGTACTATCGAAGAATCATTAAAGAATTCTCCGGAATTGCTTTTCCAATCACCTTTTTGTAGAGAAAAGGAAAAGTACTTAAGTGCACTAATGAGTGCCAGAACAGTTTCGATAGGTTGAAGCAGCTATTGACCATTGCACCAGTGCTGAGGGTAGCTGACCCCAACAAAGAATTTGAAGTTTGTATAGAAGCTTGTAAAGAAGGAGTTGGGGCAGTTTTATCTTAGGAAGGGAAGGTAGTGGTCTATGAGTTAAGAAAGTTGAAAGAACATAAGCAAAGATACTCAGCCTATGGTATGGAATTAATAGCAGTAGTACATGCACTCAGGGTATGGAGACACTACCTGCTGGGAAAGAAGTTTTTACTAAAAACTGATCATATGTAGGTTTTAACCCTTAACATAAATTATCTACACATGAATCTTATAACAAAAAATAAACAACAGCTAGAGCATAAAACATAAAACAGATAAACACAGAGATTTTCCCCTGGATCCCAAATCGGGACGACCAGCTTGATATTTCATTATATTCCTTTTAGTGTTACAACACATATATATATACATGCCGTAGCATACAAAACCCTAATCCATTAACCCTGGATTAGAACATAACCGTAGTTCCCTTGACTGGATCTACAAAAATACCAGGGGCCAAAAACCATCATACCCCAAAACCATGCACAAAACCATGGGTGCAGACTGCCCACCAGAAATTAAGGACCAAAAATTTTCGCTGGGGCACTGCCTCGGACCCCAACAGGGGGGGCTACCACCCCCCTTGTGACCCCCGTGTTGCGCCTAGTTCAAAGGGGGGGCTATCGCCCCCACTCTTACCCCCCCGCACTTGCTTAGTCATGGAAAGAATATAACACATACCCAACATTCTCCCACTTGTTATTTTCTTTCCGCAGGGGGCCACAGGAGAGCTTAGTCATTGGCCCAATTCTTCAACACCCATTGTTTCTCTACACCAAGAGAAATTCTGAGTGCTCATAGACTTCGTCAATGCATCTGCAACATTCTTCAAAGTGTCCACCTTTACCAACAACAACCTTTTAGCCTCAACCATATCTCTAACAAAGTGATATTGAACATCAATGTGCTTTGTCTTTGAATGATAAGCAAGGTTCTTAGCCAATAAAATTGCACTTTGGCTATCATAGTATATCCTTATAGCTTGTTGTACCAACCCCATACTTGAACACAATCTCTGCAACCAAACTGATTCCTTGCTTGCATGAGTGGCTGCTATATATTCTACCTCTGTAGTTGAAAGAGCCACTACAGACTGTCTTTTACTCATCCAACTGACTGCGCCTCCAAATAGGCTAAACACATACCCACTTATAGATCTTCTTTGGTCCAGATCTCCAGCCCAGTCTGCATCAACAAAACCACGAATGTCCAACATTCTTTTCAATCCTGGTCTTCCCTGGTAGCACAAGCCATAATCACTAGTGCCACGTACATATCTAAAAACTCGCTTCACTGTTGTCCAATGCTCCTTCCCTGGGTTTGACATAAACCTGCTCAATACTCCCACTGCATGTGCAATGCCTGGTCTAGTACAGACCATTGCATACATCAGGCTACCCACTGCACTTGCATATGGAACACGGGACATATCCTCCTCTTCTTCTTGTGGCTTGGGACACTGTTCAGCAGACAGCTTTACACCTATAGGAATAGGAACATTCACTGGTTTACTATCTTGCATATTGAACCTTTGCAATATAGTCTCGACGTACTTCCTCTAGTTTAACTAGAGTGTCCTCTTTGCCCAATCTCTCTTAATTTCCATGCCCAAAATATAGTTTGCAGCACCAAGATCCTTCATGTCGAATTTGGAGAACAGTTGGGTCTTCAAATCTTGGATAATTTTTTTGTCATTTCCAATCAACAACATATCATCCACATATAATACCAAATAAATAACACGGTCACCAATTAATTTAAAATAAACACAGTGATCCTCCTTGCTTCTGGTGAAGCCAAGTCCCCGTATATAGGTATCAAATTTCTGATACCACATCCTTGGTGACTGTTTTAACCCATACAGAGACTTCTTCAACTTGCATACTAGTTCTTTCTTACCCTTCACCATAAAGCCTTCAGGTTGCTCCATGTAGATCTCCTCTTCTAGATCCTCGTGAAGAAAATATGTCTTCACATCCATCTATTCTATCTCAAAATCAAATGCAGCAGCAATAGATAAAAGTAATCTAATAGAAGTAACTTTGGCAACAGGAGAAAAAAATATCACCAAAATCAATTCCTGGCACCTGGGAATAACCTTTTGCTACCAACTGAGCTTTGTATTTCTCCACCATGCCTTCTACACTCATCTTCTTCTTAAACACCCATTCTCTCCCGATGGGCTTCCTTCCAGCCGGCAACTCCACCAGATCCTATGCCTCATTTTTGTGTAAGGATTCCATTTCATCAACCATGGCCTCCTTCCAGAGTTTTCCATCCTCTGAATCTATTGCCTCCCTGACAGTTCTGGGATCATCATCAGTTATAGTTAAGGCAAAACCTGAACATAAAGCAGATGGAATATACCTTTCTAGTTTCCTTCTTTCCCGAATTGATCTTCTTATAGCTGGAGTTTGTGGCTCTTCATCTTCTACTTCTTCTTCTATTGTAGAGTTTGATTCATCCTCCTTTAGCTCAAACTCTATCTTCTCAGGTTCCTTTGGTAGGACTTCATGTTTAACAACATATTTCACCTCTCTAAACACCACATCTTGGCTGTACATAACCTTCCTTGTTTCTGGGTTCCAAAACGTGTAACCCTTTAAACCATCCTTATACCCAATAAAGATGCACCTTTCAGATTTATTATCCAACTTGGTCCTTTTCTCTTTTGGAACATGTACATATGCATCACATCCAAATACCCTTAGATGTGAAAGAGAGGGTTTCTTACCAGTCCATACCTCATGTGGAGTCTTATCCTCCAACACTGATGAAGGTGATCTGTTAACCAGATAGCATGCAGTCTCCACTGCCTCTGCCCAGAATTCTTGTCCTAACTGGTACCACTGAGCATGCTTCTTGCCTTTTCCATCAGTGTTCTGTTCATTCTTTCTGCAACTCCATTTTGCTGAGGTGTGTATGGAGTAGTCTTCTGTCGTGCTATACCACACTTCTTACAGAACTCTTCAAATTCCTTCTTGTAGAACTCCCCACCATTATCTGTCCTCAGCGCCTTTATCTTCTTCTCTGTCTGGTTTTCCACCAGAGCTTTAAATTCTTTAAATCTGTCAAATAATTCAGATTTCTTCCTCAAGAAATATATCCATGTATTCCTTGAGAAGTCATCTATGAATGAAACATAGTACACAGACTTTCCCAGTGATGGAATTGACATAGGTCCAAACACATCACTATGCATAAGTTCTAATATCTTGTTTGCCCTCTTAGCACCAGAAGGAAAACTCACCCGATTCTGCTTCCCATATAGACAATGTTCATAGAAATCGAAATCCAGAGAGCAATTAGAAATACCTTCTACCATACCATTTCTATGCAGTATCTGAAGGCCCTTCTCTCCAATATGTCCAAGCCTTTGATGCCATAGCATGGTATTTTCTCCAGAGACAGCTAGGCTTTCTGCTCCACTTTCAGGAACGATAGAACTATTACACCCATCAATAACAGTGTTACCTTGTAGCTTGTACAGACTTCCATTCTGAACACACCGCATTAATACCAGTGCTCCCCAAACCATCTTGCAGGCATCTTTCTCGAACACTGTTTTTACACCAGCATCATCTATCTTACTTATAGAAATCAAATTTCTGGCCAGTGCAGGAATATGCAGAACACCAGGAAGTGTTCTAATCCTTCCACCTTGTAGCTTCAGCTTGACCTTTCCACGTCCGACGATTCTGGCCTTCCTAACATCCCCTAGGAAGACATCACCATCATATTTATCATACTCGTAGAACCATTCCCTATGGGGAGTGAAGTGAAAGGATGCACCTGATTCAATCAAGCATGACTCATGATCTACATGTGTATTTGAAGAAGAAGCCAAATACACATCCCCACCTTCATCCAAAGTGGTTTTTGCCTCTGCAAAAGGAGCATCATCAGATCCCTTTCCTTTCTCAGGAGCTTTAGATCTGCAGTCCTTTTTGTAGTGCCCTTCCTTTCCGCATTTCCAACACACCTTTACAAACTTTCCAGGAGATTTAGATATCCCTCTAGATTTAGATCTCCCACTGGAAACCTTATTCTTGTTTCTATTTTGAGACCTTCCTCGTACAGCTAAGGCATCTCCATTCTGACCCTTCATATTTCTTTGTCTCATTTCCTCCGACACCAAGGTTGAGACAATGTCATCAAAATTCAAGGTAGTTGTATTGCTACCTATTGCAATAACCAGACTGTCACACGAATATGGTAGAGAACACAACAAAATGATGCACTTATCTTCATCTGAGATTTGAATATCAACAGATGACAGCTGACTTACCACAGTATTGAAGGCGTTCAGATGCTCTGTCACTAAGTCTCCATCCTTCATCCTTAGGTTATACATCTTTTTCCACAGGAACAACTTATTCAGCAGAGACTTAGATTTGTACAAATTCCCAAGTTTTTCCCACAAATTATTCTTTGTAGTTTCCCTAGATACATTCAACAATACTGAATCTGAGACACACAACCGTATTGTTCTCTTAGCTTTCCGATCCAGTTTCTTCCAGTCTTCATCTAACATTGTCGTTGGTTTAGTACCTGGATCTACCGTGATCCAATGATCTTTATCCACCAGAAGATCCTCCATCTTGAGCTTCCACAACTCAAAACTCTGACCATTAAATTTCTCAATCTCTATCTTTCCACCACTCGCCATCTTCTTTCACCGCAAGAATCGATCCCATAGATCTCCCACTGAACAGGGTCTACCTCAGGCCCGAGCAAAGAACCCTCAGCAGCAAAGGTGTCCCCTTGAAGCCGAAACAACTCTGATACCAAATGTAGGTTTTAACCCCAAATAGAAATTATCTACACATGAATCTTATAACAGAAAATAAACAATAGCGAGAGCATAAAACATAAAACAGATAAACACAGAGATTTTCCCCTGGATCCAAAATTGGGACGACCAACTTGATATTTCATTATATTCCTTTTAGTGTTACAACACATATATATACATGTCGTAGCATACAAAACCCCAATCCATTAACCCTAGATTAGAACATAACCGTAGTTCCCTTGACCGGATCTACAAAAATACCAGGGGTCGAAAACCATCATACCCCAAAATCATGCACAAAACCATGGGTGCAGACCGCCCACCAGAAATTAAGGACCAAAAATTTTCGCCAGGGTGCTGCCCTAGACCCCGACAGGGGGGGCTATCACCCCCCCTCTTACCCCCCCGCACGTGCTTAGTTGTGGAAAGAATATAACACATACCCAACATCATAGTAGTCTAACCAGTTACTTCAAGCAAGCAGACTTAAACTCCCGACAGGGAAGATGGAATGCCTTCCTAAGTGAGTTTGATATGGACATTTAGCAAGTGAAGGGTAAGGAAAACCGAGTGGCGAATACCATAATCAGGAAGCTGCATTTTGTTTATGAGCTTTACTATAATCAACTTGAATGCAAATTCTTGGATCAAGTAAAAGAGGAAGCACAGAAGGATTCTGAATACCATTTCCCATGGCAACAAATGGAAGAAGCCAGAAAGTAAGGAAACATTTTTGAATATGGAGTTAATAAAGAAAAAACGTTAACCTTTAGAGGGAAATATATATGTACCAAACCGTGTGGACCTAAAGGAACTAATCATGAATGAATATCATCGAAGTAATTATGTCGGACACCCAGAATACTAGAAAATGTTAACCGTTATTAGAAAAGTATATTTCTGGCCTGGTATGTGTAAAAACATTGCTAAATATTTAAAAAAATGTTTGGAGTGTCAGCAAGTAAAGGTGGAGCATCGACATCCCACAGGATTGTTGCAACCCATACCAGTACCTGAATGGAAGTGGGAGGTCATATCCCTAGATTTCATTACAGGTTTACCATGGACAAAGAGGTACAATGACTCCATCATGGTGGTGATCGATAGGCTGAGTAAGTCTACGCATTTTATACATGTACAATATACGTAAAAGATTGTATAGACAACAGATATTTTTATGAGAGAAATATTCAGAATGCACATCATTCCGAAGACTGTTATTTCGAACAGAGATGTGAATTTTACTTCAACATTATGGAAAACTTTGTTTACAAGTCTAGGGACCCAAATAAACTTTAGCATTGCTTATCATCCCCAGAAACATGGTCAAACAGAGCGAGTAAACCAAGTTTTGGAAGACATGTTGCGAATGTATGTGATGCAACAACCAAATAAATGGGAGGAGTATTTACACTTGGTTGAATTTTCTTACAAAAATGGTTATTAGGAGTCCCTTAAAATGAGTTATTTCAAAGCTCTATATGGGAGGCAATGCCGCACACCCATAAATTGGAGCAGCCCCGAAACAAAATTAATGTTGGGACCAGAAATGTTGGCTGAAATGGAATAGGAGGTAAAGAAGATCAGGAAAAATTGAAAGCTACACAAGATCGACAAAAGATATATGCAGATAAGAAGAGAACTTATTGAGAATTTGAAGTGAACGATCATGTGTATGTGAGGATCAAACCTAAGAATAGTACCTTGAGGTGGGCCTCTTGTGCCAAGTTAGCCCCCAGGTCATATGGACCCTTCCAAATTTTGGAAATGGTAGGACCTGTGGCATATCGGCTGGCTTTACCCACCCACATCTGCGTACACAATGTGTTTCATGTGGCCCTGTTAAAGTGATATGTGCATTATTGGAAGCATGTAATTCATTGGCAAAATATTCAGGTAGGATAGAATTAGAAAATCCTAACTTGAAGTATGAATTCTTTATGAAAATTTGACAGGAAAAACATTTTTGTTTGTAGGTAGAGCCGGACGACGAGTTTCTAATCGAGCCTCAACGCATACTCGACAGGAGATAAATTATGCTCCGGAAGCAATTCATCACCCAGGTTAAAGTGTAGTGGAAGCACTTCGGCCCAGAGAAGGCTACTTGGGAAGATGGGGGATTTGTGTGCGAGGCTTACCCAAAGTTATTTTATGAGCTGGAGTGAAACACCGAGGACAGTGTTACTTCCAAGGGGGGAAGTTGTAACAGCTGGAGTGAAACACCGAGGACGGTGTTACTTCTAGGGGGGGAAGTTGTAACAACTAGATTTGGCATTAACTAGTTGGTAACTAGTAATATGACATTTTAGTTATTACTTCTTTTTAAAATAAAACTGAGACAATTATTATTGCTAGAAAATTTATTTATTTTTTAATTTAGAAATTAAAATTGGTTATGGAAGTGGTTCCATAAAAAGGAAAAAGGTTGATGTTAAAATTATTCAAAGCACCGAAGGTTGGTTGGACAGTTTGAACAGTTACCTATTCCTCTGAGGATAAGAGGCATATCCCAATGAGGAATGGGGGTTTTGTTTAGAGACTGAGGAGGAGAGTGGAAAATTTTCCTAAGTTGGTAGAGACCAGTGGAAATCACTAAGAAATCCTGAAATTTTCTGATACTGACTAGACTTGGGGTCCTGAGGTCACAACAGAAACTATTGTCAACCTGTACCTCTTCAAGAATGGAGCACGGGGGCAAGAGGAGGACATAATTTCCTCTCTTGAAGGTTGGGTGGACACCAACAGCCAAATTCACTTTCAGATAAGTGATTTTCTTTTAGAATTTTTTAGCAGGAAAGTTGTTTTTAAATTATTTATACACATATAAATGTTACTTAGTTTCAGGAAATTACTATTTTCTTTTGGAACAAGAAAAGTAGTAAAAGACAACCAGTTTGTGAATTATAACTGTATTATCAATTACTACAAATTCTGAGATTAATTTTATAAGAAAACTGTAGAATAATCTTGTGAGTTTTTACATAAGGAAAAACAAGATTTACTGCAAGATACTTGGAAAGAATTACAGTACTTGGTTATTAAAATTAAAACCCTGCCAAACTATGTATGATTCTACAGTAAAAAGTAATAATTTCCATAACCCTTATTAGTGTTGAATGCATCCAGAAAATGCATATATCGAGAAGTATTTTTTTAGAAAGAATTAAATACAAATTTACAGTGCAAAAGTGATGGTAGTAGAAAGAGCACTGCCAAACAATCTAAGTCGGGGTGAACCATTGGTTCTGGGTATGGGAAGTAACCCCAACCCAAAACCCGTCTCTACCCCTGCTATCTATACACGGAAAAAGTCAGAAGGTGGTCTGGACACCAGATAACACTAAAATTCATAACATTAAGAATTTATAACCTCCAAAATAGGAACAAAAACTGGAGAATAGGGTTACAGTAAAGACAACAGTATTTTCTTTTATATTCACAAACCAGTGACCAAAACCGAGCATAAAAATGTGTGTTCAAGTAACAGAGATATACACATAAAATTAAATAGATTCTGGAGCGTACAGACATTATGATGAGATAATTAATACAAATATCCACTGAGTAAATATAGGTATACATATGAAATGAACTAAAGCCTGATTTCAAAAATAATACGACAGGAACAAATCCAACAAAAAAATTCATTTTCGAGTTGAGATAATGAAATAATTTATTCATCCAAAAATATTACATAACCAAAACAATGAAGGTTACAGTATTAATAACTGTGAGTAAATTAACCGTGGCCTGAAATTCATGACCTAGGGAAATGTTTAAACGTCTTCACAAAAATTGTAGAAAGAATAATTCATAAACAAAAATATTCGGAACAAGCTCGACAAATAAGTCACTAAACTAAACATGGGTAGAAACTGTATCCCCATGAAAGTAAAAATTCGCTAGAGGAAGGATAAACCCTTGACACTATGTGAGACCTTTAAAAATACCTGGAAAAGAGCCGAACAGGTTAGGGGAGAACTGAGAATTCCAGTGTGCAACAATCAGTTTACATTGCAGAAGACACTGCCATTTGGTAAGGGTACCCACCTGCAACCAAAGAACCCCAAAAGCTCTGTGTGGTATACACGAAAACAATACTTAAAATGAGAAAGGAATCAAACTCAAACGGAAGAGATAATTTGGAATTTGAGTATGCCTATAGTTGTTAGTCCTCAGGATTCATCCAAATATTGTGTTGGAAGATACAAGAAAATTGCAATGTTTAATACACAATCTCAATAATTACAAAAGAGATAAAGGATAGTTCTAAGGAAGCCGGAAATTAGATGATTCCTTGAACGGAAGAAAATGTTTACCTGAGTTGAGCAAGAGAGAAGCCATCATGATTGGAACCAAAGAATGAGTAATGACGTTGGAAGTGAAATTCCTGCCAAAAACCAGAGAAGCATGGAGTGGAGACACCAAAACCAACTCTCTGGAAGTCCTCTCTTACTGCAAGCCATGGTGCGTTTCGCCATCGGAGACCTCACACACTGTGAAGGTTTTCCTTCTCACAAATGGAGCTGGCCTTCAATACCATGGTGTTATTTCTTATAGAGACAGTGTAAGAACCCGAAAACGAGCCTAGACAAATTATGAGTCACTTAGGGTTTTTACGAAATTAACAAGCCATTCCCGCCAAAGAGATTAACTGTTGATCTCTAGGAGAATGGGCGGTGAGGATTAGGGCAGGTCGCCTTGAATCCTGCACTGGATCTACGGATAATCACACAGATGTAGAGGAATTTACTCGACAGAACAAAAAACATTAAATTTCCAGGACTTGCTAGCACCAAGTCATATAATTCACATTCCACGATGTTCTGTTCATAAATGCGATGATATGTAGGTAATAATGTTAACATAACAATAAAGTTTAAGGCTATTAAAACAAATGCGAAAATATAATCTTTGAGATCATAGTTGTATATGTATAATGTGATAAGTACATTTATGTATTACTATGGTAATTTTTGTTTCAAAACATTTACATTAACTTTTGAAGTGAATCAATAAGATGTACGGTAAGAACTCTTTTTAAAGGTTACAGTTTCCAATTAATGGTGAAAGAGTTTGATTATCTATGGAGTAAAAGTAAATTTTTTTTGGTATAAGTATTACAAGTGGTATTGGAGCAGTGTTCGCACGCTGCGACCCTATGGGCCATCTAACGATTTAAGCTGTGTGTATACTGATGCACAAAATAGAAGAATAAAAAGAGATGTTATGAGAATGGGTTCAATGCAAAAACCACCCCAGAACACCTGGGAACCCCAACCACGACTAGAAATGAATCCTGAGATGTGGATTTAACTGCGCATGGATCAATACTAGCAAACAAGTAGACTGTTGGAGGAACAACAACATCAAATAAGCATGTTGTTCAATACAATGCAGAAGCTACATGAAGAAATGGTGTGGGTTTGGAGTGATAATGAGCACTTGATGCAAGAGTAAGAAAAGATACTCAAGAGCCTTTCTGATAAGTAGAATCAGGGAATGGAACAACCCAGTCCTGATAGAGACATGCAGGAAGGTAAAGAGCGGCAAGAAAGGGACCACACCACTAACAGAGTGGAAATAAGCCCTTCACAGTGAAGCAACAAAAACATAAACTATAATGAAGCAGAGTCTAGAAATGTGTCAGATCAACAAGAGTTTAAGAAGCAAAAAGTGGAGCTTCAGGGTGAGTTTTGAAAAATAAAACCACCTACATTTGATGAGGAAGCTGAGGAAGTGGTAGAGGCTTGGTTGATAAATATGAATAAATATTTTCAAGTATATGAGTACAGCAACAACCTAAAAGCCATATTGGCCATATATCAGTTGAGAGAAAAAGCCACCCTGTGGTGGGAGGAGGTAAAGAATGTCTGCAGCATTGATGACCAAGATGTTACATGGGAATCATTCTAGAAAAACTTTAAAGATACGTATTTAACAAAATGTTTTTATGATGATAAATATAAAGAATTCCATGACTTGAAGCTGGGGCAGATGACCATGGATGAGTATATTACCAAGTTCACCTCCCTGTTAAGATATATTCCATACCTCAGAGATGAAAAGGCTAAGGTTAAAATATTTCTAAGTAGTCTGCCAACTCATATGAAGGAACAAATTGGATTCTTAAATCCTAGAACCATGGACGAAGCCATTCATAAGGCACGAAGGTGCTATCAACAGTCCAAGGCAAAAGGGGAAGTGGGCAAAAGTTGGCAACCAAGAAAAGGACATAAAAGCAGCTCAAACTTCAAGAATTCCAAAAGTAATAATTTTAATAATTCTGCATGAAGTTCTATAAGTAAGCATTTTGGTAGAAATCATCAAAGAACCTGATGGCCAGCTGAAGAGAGGCCTACAGAGACTTCTAGCAAACCTTAGCAAGGACAAGTGTCCAAGCCACCTCTGCAGTGTTGGGGGTGTGGTGAGGCACATTATTATAAAAATTTCCCACATCAAGGGAGATGTGAAGCAGTTGCAAAATTGCAGGAGGCTTCTATAGTAGGTGATGTGGCTCGAAACATACCTGGAAACAATGCAGCATTGGAGGATCGATAGACAGACTATCAACCAACAATGATAGAGTTGGAAGGTAAGTTACTGCCTCAATCTGTTTCTATTTTGGTAGACCCAGGTGCAAGTCTAAGTTATGTTAATCCCAAAATAGTGGAAGCATGTAAATTAAAAGGGTAGAAAATAAAAATCCCTTAGCTGGTACAACTAGCCATAGGAGCAAAAAGAAAAATAACTACCAAAATTCCAAACTGCACATTGGAAATTGCGGACCAACACTTAAATGTGGACTTGAACATATTTCCATTGGGGTCCTATGACGTTTTGCTGGGTATGGATTGGCTGGAAAAACATTGGACCTTGGTGGACTGTAAAGAAAAGATTATTCATTACATAATGCAAGATGGTACACCCAAAGAGATTCAGGGAATTAAGAAACTGCTACAGCTACGTCCTATTACAACATCCCAAATGAATAAATGTATGAGGAAGGGATGCAATGTTTATGCTATCTAGGTGGGATATGCCAATTCCAAGGAGAAGTCTCTTATGATGGAGAACATACTAGTGGTACAAGATCTCAGGGATGTCTTTCCAGAAGATATACCCAGATTACCACCAAAAAGAGATATTGATTTTACCATTGAATTAATTCCAGGAGCATCACCTGTGTCAAGGGCCCCTTACAGAATGAGTGTTCCAGAATTAACTGAATTGAAAATGAAGTTACAAGAACTATTGGACAAAGGATATATTCGTCCAAGTGTGTCCCCTTGGGGAGCACCAGTGCTATTCGTAAAGAAGAAGGATGGAACCATGCGAATGTGCATGTACTATGGACAACTCAACAAGTTAACAGTTAAAAATAAATATCCTTTACCAAGGATTGATGATCTGTTTGATCAGGTGAAGGGGGCCACAATATTCTCAAAAATATATTTAAGGTCTGGATATCATCATATCTGAATCAAGGATGAAGATAGTCATAAGAATGCTTTCTGTACCCAGTATGGGCATTATGAATTTGTGTTGTTACCCTTTGGGTTAACGAATGCATCCGTGACATTTATGAGGTTAATGCATTGTATATTTCACTCTTTCCTGGATAACTTTGTACTCATATTCATTGATGATATTTTAATCTATTCTAAGAATCAGGAAGAACAAAGAGAACATCTAAGGATTGTGCTGGAAATGTTTAGAAAACACTAGTTGTACGCTAAGTTTAGCAAATGTGATTTCTTCAAAATAGAAATCTAGTACTTACGCCATGTTATTTCAGTAGAAGGGATTGCTGTTGATCCAGAGAAAATCAAGACAATCATGGAATGGCAAGTACCCCAAAATGTGGTGGATATCTGATCCTTTATGGGATTGGCTGGGTACTATCAAAGATTCATTGAAGGATTATCCATAATTTCTTTTCCAATCACCTCTTTAAGTATTTAAGTATTTAAGTCTTTAATCCGAATGTGCACATATCTCATTTCCATTTGTGATTCATAGATTCAAGATACAAAGTAGAGTTTACTATTGGACCAATAGTATTTTTATCCTTACCAAAAAAATGCTCCCATTCACGTAACTATTTTGTAGTGAACCCATTTACAAAGGCCTTTAAAAACATTGCTCCGATACGAATTGGAGACTGGTGATTCTTTTCGTTATTGGAAAATGTAAGCAGCAAAAAATATGACTGGGTTGTTCTAAAACACATCTATGATAAAATGCAGTCTAAATTTTATGTTTACAGTAGTCTTGATAGGGTTTGGCAAACGGCTGATCTTCCATTTGGTGGCACCTCACCCCATTAGAATGGAGCGTTTTATAGAAGTAAATTATTTTGGCTTTATTTAGACAAGGAGTATGAAGATTATCCTCGATATGGGTATACAATCTACTGGTTTGATGTAATAAAAAATGAATGGGGTTTTTCATTTGTTCCAATCACTAATATACAATGTATGTCATTAGTAATATATAATAATTATTTGATATGTCTTGTTAATGATGGCGCAACTTCTGTATGGTCAATTGAAGAAATAGATAATTTCCAATTTGGTCACTCGTGTGTTGAACAAACATTTGACTACTTTGAGGATGATTGAGGCTTTTGATGGAAGTTGTTGGAAGAAATTTCTACAGATATAAATATCAAATGTCTTAGTTATCTCCCATTTCGAATAGTCCAAGGTGTGGTTGTTATGTTCAACTGCAATGAAGTTCCTTTCCTATTATATGGCATGATGAAGGGCCTCTGTTTTCCAAAAGATATTGATATTTCAACTAATCAGCAGATGAATGGGTTTTGGTCTCCAACGTTGCAGGACTGCAATGATTTGGTTGAGTTTGGATTTTTGTTTGCAATTGCTCCCCGTATGGATTCTATTGATGAGATTCCACCATTATATATGGACATGGAGTCTTAGGCTATTACTCCTGTTAGGATTTATTATATATATTTTTATTTTATAGACTCTCTGTGGTTGTGGAGAATATTTCCCTTTTTTTAACAATGCATACTTTTGGGTCTATATGCTAATAATTTAAAATTATGATTCTATGGATATTTTTATGCCTCCTGCTGATATTTTTTTCTATATGTGCATGTATCGGATGTTGGATATTTAATCCTATTGCAATTTGTTGGAAAATATTTCTTATTTTCTCCCCTTTAGTTATCTTAATTGGATTTGAATGTGTTTGAATGATATGCATTTTTCTTTGTTTTTATAATTATAATTGCTCTAAGTTATTTTATACATGGTCTTTCTATTATTTTTTTTCTCATTGGTTCTCAAGCAATGTTATATCTTTATGTACATTTTGGTATTTACATTTATATTTTGATGGTATATATTTCTAAATATTTAGGTATACTTCCAAGTCATATAATTCTTATAGTGTTTTGTTCCAATTATATGGGTTTCCCATTATGATTATAATATTAAACATGAAAATTTAACCTTTTTATTTTAGAAATTTGGAAAAGCATTTACTTTTTTCATAATTTTATATGGTTCTCAAAAGACCATATATACTTTTAATGTTTTTATATAGTTGAAAAAAAAAATCTTGTTCCCTTTTCATTATTTTGTATTTATTTATATTGGATATATTGTATGTTCCATGTTTATGGTTCGATAATAAATATGTTATTATTCATTTTAGACATGTCATCTGAAGGCACAAAAAAGCATACAAGAAAACATAATCTATCACTAGCATCACGTGACAGGTCTAATGAAAGTCGTTGTTTACAGTGTCAACAAAATAAGGACACATTAAATGAGCATAGGAGAGCTACATATCATAAAAGAACTACTGAAACTACTCTTCAAAATGATTTTATGATTCCTCGTAAGTCTCGTACTATGGATGATATCATGGAAAGAAAATTTCTGATTGATAATTCATTGTCAGAATATGCTCCTCGTCAACATAAATTTTTTGTTCGATGCTCTCTAGAAAAATTTCATAATATTGGGGAAACATCTCGGAATAAAGAAGAACATTCTATCATTAATGTGGATGAAAATGTTCACCCTAACCCTTCTGTCTTTGCAATTGCATATTTTGAGCAAGGCCAAAGGTTGCAAAACATCCATGGTGGAGGAAATGATGACATTGTTTGTGATGATTTGCATGATAGTTTAATTGGCCATTTGTTTGATAAATTGGAGCTAGTTTCTAGAAAAATCAGATCTTCTAATCCCCCTTCTCAAAATCATGTTGTGCCACCAAGAGAACCAGTCATCCCTGATAGCATTTCACGTGGAACAATGGAGGTAACACAACGATATTTTGACATTTGCTGCAATAATGGTTGTTTTATTACATTCCTTTATTTACATTTTAATTTTAACTGAAATTATAAGGTATTTTCTTCCTTTGGAATACGATACGACTCATTTTAATATAGGTCTGGAAATTAACTCCCCAATTGTTCCATATACTAATCTCAGAAGTAGATATGAAGCATGTCATAGCATTCCACTACATTCTCCTCAACAATAAAATTAGAAAACTAATGTAAATTTTCAATGTATTTGATTTCATTTTTCATTTTTTGAATTTTTAGTACATTGGACATTGAATTTTACTGCATACTTTATTTTCTTCAAACATGACACAACCCATTTTAATAGAGGCATACAAATTAACTTCATAGATGTTCCATCTACTAATGTGAGAAGTGAAGAGGGACCACCTCATAGTGTTCATCCAGATCGCTAAACAAAGTAAATTTTGAATGCATTTGATATTTTCCTCAACTTTTCATTTGTTGTTAATTGTGAATTGTATTTTATGAGCTTCTATGGAAAAAACATGATTTCATCTTATGAGGTTGTAGAGATGGAATCCAAAACATCAAATTGTCAAACTAATGTAATTTTCAATGTATTTGATTTGTTATCCATTTTTTAATCTTTATTGGTTGGACATTTAGTTTTATATAGTATTTTATTTTGTTGGAACAGGAAAGAACTCATTTGAATACAGGCTTAGAAACTAACTCCCCAGTTATTCCATCCACTGATGTTAGAAGTGAAGAGAAACCATCTCATAGGCTTCATCCACATCACCAAACAAATGTAAATATTGAATGAATTTGATTTTTTATTTTCATTTTCTCATTTATAATTAGTTTGACATAAAATTTTAAAATATTTTATGCTAAAGACACCTTATCATCCTCTCAAGTTACAGAAATGCAGACAATAAATTTGGAAAGTCCCTTTCATAAATCCATTCCACATGTTTCAAATTTGGGAATGGAATCTCATGGTGTTGTAAATCAAGTACATTTTAGAAGAAATTTTACTCTTCCACATTGTTCTCCACATGGTCTGACCGATACAAATCATATTCATTTTGATGAAAACATGATTGCAATGCATAAAAGATTTCGAGAAATATAGATAGGTTTTCAGTTGTCCAAATGTGCCACATATGCCAACAATCATATCCTGGAATACAGGTTTTGAGAGATTCTAAAGGACCTATTTGTAGATGATGTAAGAATGAAAGAGGTTCTCATATTTTTTCTGGATATAATAACATGGATCCTGGTGAGCGACCTCATATTTTAAGAGTTCTTACTCAAGTTGAAGAAATGCTAATAGCACGTGTGAATCCTATTTTGCAAGTGACACATGCTTGAGGTGGGAAATATAAGTATAACGCTCACACAATTATATTTCCTAAAGATATTTCTTCAATTGCACAAAGTATTCCCCAACATGTTGAAGATATTGACTTTCTAATTGTGAGGAGACATGCTGCTCAGTATAAATATTATGAATGTTACGTAAAAATGTCTCAAGTTATGGCTGCATTGCTTTTCAAAATTGAGTTTCATCAATATTATCGAGATTTTGTAATTGACTATGATTCAATGAATTCTCTTCCCGAAAGATTAAAAAATGTCTCATCCAAGCTTAAATTTGTTGATTGTGATATTGACGAACCTGAGAGAAATGCAACTAATAATGAAGGGTTTCCTGTTGCGCATCTTCCATCTCGTCGTTCTTCTTTTGTTGCTCGCCTACCTAATGAACGAAGAGAAGTGGAATAAATTAGACAATTTCTTTATAATCTTGATTCTTCACATGTTCAAGAAATGGACTGGCCCAATATTGGAACCTCTCCAGTGAATGAATATAATACTGAGGGGTTATTAGATATGGCATTCCCCACAGTGTTCCCACTGGTGATGTTGATTGGTTGCAACCACGTATTTGTAGTGTTGAACTTCATGCGTATGCATTGCAGCTTCTTAGATACTATGATCAGAGGTTTAGAATCCATCCTCGCTTTAGATATTACCTATCGAACATGATAATGTGGCATCAAAGCCATGAAATTGCTGCAATTTTTGTGAAGAAACATTTACATGATAACTCATCGACAACAATTGAAGACTTGTGTCACCAACTTTCTAATTTACCAGATAATAAGATGGTTGAGCATCTTGGTGAGCCCTGGTATTGCACCAAGAGTGCTGTAACTCCGAGGGGCTGGCTTATTTTATTTTATTAACCAGGGGTTCGTACAAACTTTGAGGTGACAGTGATATATACACAGTAGATGCATTTTGTTCATGTCATCCTCTTTTGCTTCACGAAAGGGTGTTATTTCTTAAATTATGAGAACAAATGGAAAGTAAATTTTTGGAAGGAAATGACAGAAAGGAAACTAAACTAAATTTTTGGAAAGGAATGCCAAGAATGAAACTTATTTAGCTTGCAGAAAATAGATAGAAGAAAGTAAATTAATTATAAACCACACTTAACTTGGCCAAACGGATAAATGCACTCTACCTATCCTATGATATATCTACCATACTCCTATCCATGCAAATAAACTATCCATGCCTTAATTTTAATTAAAAAGAATTAATTTGCAGCTTAGAGGGAAGAAAAAGGGCTAAGAGGGCTAATGGGGGGTTTAACACATGAAATGAGGTTTGGAAGTGGAAAGAGGGGGTTAAAGCCTCATAAAAATTTATGATAGTGTGAGATATGGATTTGGAGCAGACAGAGGGGGCTAAACCATGAGGAAACCTTATTATCACACAAGAAATGACTTCAGAGTGAGAAGAACTCTGAAATACGATGGCGGAATGTGATGGATAGCAAAAGTTGCGATGTGCGATGTCGCAATTGCAACTTTGCAAGTTTAAATGGATGGCAGTAAGGAATTAACGGAATGAACTAAATCATGCACAGTGCGAAGTGCAAAGAGTGATGTTGAGGGTCGAGAATCGCAATATCGCAAGTTTACAAGAATAGCGGTAAGGCTTAATGGGAATAAACTAAATGATGCACAATGCGAAGTGCGAAGAGTGACGTCGCATGTTGCGAATCTCAATATCGCAAGTTTACAAGGATAGCAGTAAGGATTAATGGGAATAAACTAAAATGTGAGAAGTGTGATTTGCACTGTGGTAAAGGTTGCAGGTGGCGATTTGCGATGTGATAAGTTCTGCGAGATATGATTTGAGATGTGGTAAGTTCTCCAGGATGCAATTTGCAATGTGCTAAGTTCTGCAGGATGTGATTTGCAATGTGGTAAGTTCTGTGGTATGTGATGTGTGATGGGGATGACGTGGTGGTGGAAAAATCTAAGAGTTGCGATTTTCAATTTCACAATCGCAAAGAATGATTGGTGAGTGTTAACGGTAGAAGGTAACCAGTGTGAAGTGCGATTTGTGATTTCGCAATATCGCAATTGCAAGGAATGTGTGATAAGTGTTAAGGTAACCATTAAATGTTGCGATTGTGAAGTGCGACGTACGGTGGTAGGAGTCTCAAGGAGCAAGGACGGAGGTTGGGTTTTCGGTGGTTCTGTATGGTTTTTCACGTGTTTTTCGCAAAAAGGGTAAGGCAGTCGTGAACGGAGAAAAATAGAGAAGTAAGGCTGAAGAGCTTAAGGGTGTTCGAAATAAGGTAAGTGCAATGCTAAGGTGATAAGTAAAGGATGGAAATGGAAGTGTAAGAGAAGTGCTCAAAAGTGAAGCACACCTGCGGATTCATGTACAAGAAACATACATAAATGTGGGATGAAATAGTGAAGGAAAGGTTTCGGCTTAGTAATACAAATTCTTCCCCAAACTCGAACAGAAAGGAATTTTGGCCTATGGGAAGGTCTGCCCCTACTCGAACTCTATTGACAGAGATGAGAGGGGGGAAACTTGACCATAGTTTTGGATTTTTTCCTCTATTTCACTATGCATGAGCAATTAAAACTACAAAAACACAAAAACTAAATAGCAATGAAAATTATCAAAAGTAGATCTAACTTAAATGATAGAGGCAAAACTAGCTAAATGACAGAAAGGAAAAGATAATAATAGCAGAAAAGCTGAGGCACATGGATTGGGCCCTACCCACAAGTGTATCCCTCTGAACTGAAATCAATCAAATGAAATCAATTTTCTCATTTCATAAAAGAATAACTGCATACATCTCTGAAAGTTTCGATCCCTGAATAATACAAATAGCTTCAATAGTTCACAAAAATAATTTTGAATGGAAGCAAGACTAGGATAGACTAACTCTTCCTAGCTCTAGGTCTGCTCTATTTATTCTATAGGGAAGCTACCAACAACTCCCTAGAAAATGGTGATTGAGTCCACTAGAACCCAGTAAACCAAGACTGAGTGCTCTTCTCTTTGATTTTCTTGACTACCTCTGCAATTCGAATTGCTGGCGAGAATCATTGGGGATCCTCCGGTTGCTTGTGGAATTTGAATTGCTGGAGAGAATCTTTGGGATCCTTTGGCTACCTTTGAGGGTGGAAAATCCTCCTATAATTTCTCCTTGTTGTCTCCTCCAAGTCTTTGTGATAAAATATTTATAAAAATTCTTAATAAATCATGATTCTCTACACTCAACCTTACATTAGGCACTCAGAGCATGTTAGCCTTAATCACCACCTATACTAGCATCATAAACCAAAAAAATAATAAAAATTCAAGAAAAAGAGATATTAGAAGGAAAAAAGGTGACTATTAACCCCTCCAAATATGTCTAATGATGGAGCTCATCATCACCCCCATACTGAATGGTTTCTCATCCTCTGAGCAACTAATCCTCCCCCTCCATTTCCTTCAAAGCTTTGACAGCCCCCATGATTTCCTGAGGAAGAAGTGTGGGAGCTTCCCCAAGGGGGATTAAATCCATCATTCTTTTCTGCATTGTACCATTCTCTATCTTGTGCATCTGTGTCCTCTTCATTAGTCAGCCCCAGTAGCAAAGGTGGGTTGAGCTTTAATCCTAACCATCGGAGCTTTTTGTCCTGCATGGCCCTCTTGTATAATGGTGCACTTTCCAATGAACCCCTAAGTATTTATAGAGTATGATACTCCCTGTTCTTGAGGCTATGTGGGAGGCTATTCCATCTCCTGTGGCTGGCCATAATGCACTCCTCTTCTATTTGCCTAGAAACATCATCAAAGTGGCCTATCACTTGGTTTTGAGTCTGAAGGTAGCTTTCAACTAGTGCAGGGTCCTTTTCAATCTCTCGATGGTTAAGGATGACTCCCCTTGGGCTGAACACTTCTGGTCTAAGATATAAGGGCTCTCTATTTCTTCTTCCCATGACCTTCCATATCTCTTTGGCTCTATTGTCCTCATTCACCATCCAAGATGCTAGAGCCATTAACTGCATATCCCCCATTGTAGGGTTGGGGTCACAAATCTCCATATTTGTCAGCACAAAGTTATGCATATAAAACTATGCCATCTTTTCCTGATCAACTATGTTGGCTTGCTTGTAGAACTTCATGAATTTCCTACAATCTTGGAAAGGGAGTGATCCATGGGAGGCTAGAGTGTTGATTTGAAATAGAATCCATTGTTCTTTGAGGTACACAAAATATGAGTTAGAGGGAAATCTGTGTTGTAGGGCTTCTATGCATAAGTCCGCCATGGTGGCTACTTGCTCCTCTTTTTTCTGCAATTTCTCCTTTAGCGCTACATTCTCTGCTTGCACCTTTTTCAGCTGCTCCTTTAGAGGTATTTATTCGATTATTTCCTCCCCCCTTGGTGATTCTTTAATGATGATCAGGCTTAGGGGAGAATTTTCTAGATTTCTCTGATTCTTGTCGGCTCCGGAATACCTAGAGGTCTACCTTTTTTCTTTTTTCGCTTAGAGGAGCCATGGTGGCAGCTATATTTTTGTAGTGGGGGGATGTAACGTTTGATTTTGAGTCTATGTCTCGCCCACTTTCTACTATCTCTATGACTTCTATGGCCATCTCTTTCGATTTTCTTTGGCCCTTTGTATCTCTCTCTTCTTCTTTTGGTTCTTCTTGTTTCTGTAGGTTCTTCCTCCTCTTCTTCTAGTTCTTCTTGTTTCTTCTGGTTCTACCTTCGGTTTCTTCTTTATTTTTTTCTTTCTGGTTCTTCTTCTTCTTCTTCAAGTGTTGCATGCTTCCTTTTGTCCTCTCCCTATAAAAATTGTCAATTCACTGGTTTGTATGAGACGACATCTCCTTTTATTAGATGACGCAACTAAATTTGGAGTGCCAATATTACTCTGCTTAGCTCCAGTTATGTCGTAGACAATTGGTTCCTCCTCCCTGTTAATTCAGGATGGACTGTGTGTTTTCCTCCCCTCGTTCTTCTCTACTCCACTGATTTAAAATTTTTCTTTTGCATGCCTAGGTGGCATGTAATCCTAGTTTTATTGCAGCCATACCTCATGGTGGTGGCTGAGTTAACAGGCCACCTTTCTGGCCCTCAAACTCTAAGTCTGCAAATTAATTATTTTTGGCTATTATGAATGTGTAGCAAGGGGTGAGATATTATACTTGAGTTTACCTATTTTTTCCAAGGTGGTTGCGGGAGCTGGAGGTTTGAGACAAGCCTTTTTAGATGTCACGTTCTTCACCATATTCATGTTCTCTAAGTGAGTAGCTTGCTGAAGGTGCAACTTCCTGAATGAGCTGCTAATCTTTGTCTGTTGTTTCTCTCTAGTGTGGATGTCACATGGGGTGCTTGAGATGCCATGGGTGGAATTTTCATTCTCCTATAGTATTTTATGCAGTTGCGCTTTTTTTCCTTCATGGCATTCCATGAAAAACTTTGTTTTTGAAGGAACTTCCTGATGTTTGTAGCAGTCTGTTTGTATGCTGCTTCTCTTGCTACATTGTGCTCGGGAATGGAGGAGTGTGGTGTATGGAGGTGATGGAGGAAGTTATGAAGATGAATGGAGTGAATGATGGGATGAACGACAAGATAGAAGAAGAGAAAAGAAGATGAATGCTTCCCTGTGTTTTCCAGAAACCATTAACAACCTGCAAAACAACAAACACAAAAAAACACAGTGATGCAGATGAATTTTTTTGGTTTTGTTCTTCTTTTTTCTCGAAATAAAGTGGGCTTCCTCAATGGACGTTTTCAACCCACAAACTTGCCTTGGGCACCTTAGATAATTTTTAACCCATGGATCTTTATTCTTTTTTTTTTCCTTTTTTTTTTAGCAAGTGAGTTGCCTCCATCAAGGTTTTCAACCCACAAGATTATTCCTTTTTCTTTTTCTTTTTTTTTTCTTTCAGGAGGTGTGGTAAACTATGGAGTTTCCCATCACATACACCTCTCTTCTTGTTGAATTTATTAATTCTTCCCTTGACAAAGGCTTCTTGTAAATTTTAAGTCTATGACCATTGACAATCAAGGGGATCCCTTCCTCATCTATGGTCCTGATTTGAACTGCGCCATTATCAAAGAATTTCTCCACTGTGTAAGGCCCCAACCATATTTTCATTAGCTTGCCTTTGAAGTCTTTAAACCTTGAATCATACAACAGTTCCTAATCTCCTTATTGGAAGGTCTTTTCTTTGATTTTCTTGTCATGCCATACCTTCCTTTACAGTTGAACTACCTTTGTGTGAAGAAGTGCTTGCATTATGAACTCATCCAATTAATTTAGTTGCAACAACCTCTCTTTTTGGCCATTTGTTAGATCTAGATTTAAGTCAGCTGCCATTCTTAAAGTATTGAATTACCATAGACTAGTTCATAAGGAGTGAATCGTGTTGTTGTCTTCCAAGTAATGTTGTAGGCCCAACTAGCTTCTACCAATCTATCTGCCCAATCTTTTCTGTTGTTGCTCACAACCTTCGTGAGGATGCTCTCTAAAGCTCTATTAGTTAGTTCTACTTGGTCATTCACCCGAGGGTGATAGGTAGTAGAATTTATATGCTTAATATTGTGCTTACTCAAAATATTATCAATGAGGTGAGAGGTGAACTGTGATCCCTAATCAGTGACTATTTCTATGGGATATCAAAATTTGTAAAACACATTCTCCCTCAGAAATTCTGCTACTTTCTCCTCAGCTTCTACCTTTACTTCTTTTTCTTCAGCCCACTTTGTAAGGTAATTAGTGCAGACTATGATATACTTCTTTTTTCTGGATGGTGGATCGATAGGTCCAAAAAAATCCATGCCCCACTTGTCAAATGGCACTAGATTCACCTGAGGGTGTAAAGGCATTTCATCCCTTTGTGTGGGTTTCCCAATCCTTTGGCACTAGTCACACCTGTTGGTGTATCTTCTAGAATCTTGATGAAGGGTAGGTCAATAGTATCCTGCCTGCAACACTTTGTAAGCAATTATCTTTGCAGCAAAGTGGCCTCCACATGGGCTTTCATGAAATTCAGAGAGAATATCAAAAAATTATTCCTCCCTCACACATCTTCTTAGGATTTGATCAGGGCCTAGCTTGAAGATATTCCCCCCAACCCATGTGAAAGGGGCACTTTTTCTGATGATTCTGCTCCTTTCCCTGAATGGAAAATTAGGAGGAAGTCTTCCAACAACCAAGTAGTTGGATATATCACCAAACCATGGTGACAGTGTTGATATGGAAAAGAGGTTTTCATTTGGTAGTTGGTCATCTACCATTCCTTGTTCACCTACAGGGAGAAATAACCTGGATAAAAAATCTGCAACAACATTTTCCTTTCCAGGTTTATCAACAATAGTCAAATCAAATTGCTGCAAAAGTAACAACCATCTAATTATTCTATCATTAACATCTGGTTTTTTCATTAAATACTTGATGGTTGCATGTTCAGTGTGAACAAAGGTCTAATATCTAGTGACATAATGCCTGAATTTGTTCAATGCATGGACAATGCCAACATATCCTTCTCAGTAATAGTATAATTCAGCTTGACTTTGGACAAATTCTTACTAATGAAATAAATGGCATAAGGGATTTTGTCCTCTAATTGTCCTAATGTTGTCCCTATAGCTTTTTCGGATGCATCAATGTGGATGTGGAAAGACAAAGTCCAATTTTGACCTCGGAGGATGGGGGCAGTAGTCAACTGCTTCTTAATGAGCTCAAAAGCCTCTTGACAAGGACCAGACCAAATAAACTCAGAATATTTGGCCAATAACCCAAATAATGGTGAAGCCATCTTGCTGAAATATTTGATGAACCTTCTATAGTAACCAGCTAAGCCTAAGAAACTCCTAACATGTTTCTGATTTTGAGGAGCAAGTACCCTTTTGATGATAGTGATTTTGTTTGGGTCTACCTGTATTCCTGCTTGGGATATGGAGTGTCCAAATACAACCCCTTCTTTCTTTAGGAATTCACAATTTTATGGGGTTAAGGAGAGATAAATCTCAATGCACCTTCTTATTACTTTACCCAAATTGGAGATAGCTTCTTGGAAGTCATCCCCATATGGTGTGAAATCATCCATGTAAATTTTGATAGAGTCATGGACTAACTCATAAAATATGCTCAGGACAACTCTCTAGAAGGTGTTTGGGGCATTGCATAACCCAAAGGGTAGGACTTTATAAGAAAGGGTACCCCAAGGGCAGGTGAAAGTAGTCTTATCCTGGTCTTCAGGGCTGATTTGAATTTGATTGTACCCACTGAACCCATCTAAGAAGGAAAAAAACTTCTTCCCTGCAAGGCCATCTGGGACTTGGTCTATAAAGCGCAAAGGGAAATGGTCTTCTTGGTGGCTTTGTTAAGTTCTCAATAATCAACACAAAGTCACTACTTCCCATTCTTCTTTGGGACTAGGACAAGAGGAGATACCCACTCACTGTCAGAAATAGGATATATGATCCCTGCATCCAATAGTTTCTATAGCTCTTATTTGACTATGTCCTTTAGAGTTGGGTTCATATTTCTTTGGGGTTGTCTCACAGGCTTGCATCCTTCTTTGATGTAAATGTGATGTTTTCATACTGAAGGATGCAACCCTTTCATGTCCTTGTAATCCCAAGAAAATGCTTCAAGATTTTCTTTCAAAAGATGGCGTAACTGCTTCTATTCTTTGTTGATTTTCAGAGATCTGGATGGGCCAAACTTGACAGCCTTGGTGGTTTTAGAGGTTGTCTAAACTGATTTCACTTCCATCCAAGGTTGGATTTTAGACTCTTTGACTAGGGTTTCGAGAGGAGTGTTAGTGGAGGATTGGTTTTGAATGGCATGGTCGATGATTTCATCTTCATCAAGCTACCCCCCTCTAAGGATATCATCTATGGTACACATAGCAGCAGTGTTGTATAACTCATGTTCTTCATCCTCCAACCATATAGGGAGATCATGATCAATGGAAGGTTGGGTGAGAGGATATAACACTAGCTGTTTAGACAAGGCCCATTTTTTATAGTCATGTTTCTGGCCCAACAACTAATATAAGTGTCTGTAGTGGCTAACCAAGGTCTCCCTAAGATGAGAGGATAATCATTAAACTTCGTTTTTTTCCGCAGGACCAGGAAATCTATAGGATACTCCCAAGAGTCAATGGTAACCATAACATCCTCAAAAATTCCTTCCAAAGTTACTATGGACCAATCTGCAAGTTCTAGAATTGTTGTGGTTTTCCTCAAAGTTCCTTGGAGATTAAGTTTCAACATAGTTTCCTTGGTCATGATATTGATGGTAGCCCCTAAATCAATCAGAGTGTTGGGGACTACGACACCATCTATATGTACATCAACAACTGGACTACCAAGGTCTAGGTATTTTGGAAATATCACCTTCCCCAGCATAAGGTCAGAGAGTTATCCTACCACATTGATGGTGGGGGTATCTCTTTTCCTCCTTCTAGGTTTATTGAAGCACTTTTCTTTGATGAGCCTATTCTAGGTAGGGACATCCTTAATGGCCTGGAGAAGATGTATATTTAGACACAAATTTTCCAATTCTCCTAGGAGTTTAGCCTCCTTTGGGGTGTGTTGACTAGGGTGGATCAAGCACTCGAGAAAAGGAGGTTGTTGGATCTGAGTGTTATCTTCTTCCTTTTCCTCCTCAACCTCTACAGGTGGAGATGGGGGATGGTTGTCTGGGAGTACTCTTCCTGACCTAAGATTAACCTCTTGTATCTCCACAACATAAGCTAGATGAGATGTTTCTCCATTGGGAGCCTGTTGTGCCTGTCTGTTGTTCGGGTTCGGATTGGGCTATGCAGGTATAGGTAGCCTAGGTGGAGTAGCATGAGTAAGTTGAGGTTGAGGTGGGGGTGGAGGAATTAGAGTAGGTAGTTGATTTTGTTAAGGCCTCCACCCTTGGGATGGATTGTTCCATTGAGGTTGTTGTGGAACATACTGCTAAAATGGTTGGTTTACTTGCTGAGGATGATATGAAGGGTTGGAAGGCCAAGTAGGAGGTGTAGACCAGGATGGAGGAGTGGGGGTGTACCAAGGTTGCATGGGTGCACTTTGATTGTTGTAATAGTAAGAGTGAGGTGCACCTTGCATACCTTGTTGATATGGCCAAGGGCCCTAGGGCCTTCTCTGGCATTGTTTCCCCACCTTGATATACAACTTTAAGTCCAGGTAAGGAGAAACACTTGGATGTGACATGATTCTCTTCACAAACTAAGAAAACCTTTATGACATTCAGTGGACATTCATTTCTTGGGTGTTTCCTAGTACATCGAGGACAAAATATGGCTAGGGCTCTCTCTTCTTCCTCTTGCTTCCTTTTGACCTGCATTGTGTCCATTTGCAAAGCAAAGGTGTGCAGCATGTCACTCTTGAAGTCCTTTAGCATGTTTCCAATCTCATGTTTTAGGAAGGTGAAAGAGGAAGGGGTATTGGATGTACTTTTGCTAGCTCTGCCCTTCTTCCAAAATTCCCTAGAATGGTTCTGGAAGATAGTTTTGATTGTTTCATAGGTTTGTTGGTAGATATCTCCTCTTGATAAAATATTCAAGGTTTCTATCATCTCTTCACTGATCCCTCGAAGAAGTATAAGTTTAAGTGAGTAAGGATCAAGAATACATTTGGCCCTCTTATAGTTCAATTGAAACCTCTCTTCATAGTTCTGTAGGGATTCATCAGGCCATAGAGTCATCCTAAATATCTCATCCTTAGTTTCCTTGGACCTACAATAGTATTTGTACTTGCTACTGAAGGTCTCTTCCATCTGTGCCCAGGTAGTGATGATATCCCCAGGTAGACCCATGAACCAACACAAGGCTACATCCTTAAGGGTGGATGGGAATAGCTTCAACTTTTTATCATCAGAGGTGTAGTCATAAGTCCTACAAACAACAACAAATTCAAACATGAATGTGTCAGGGTCCTCAGAGGTAAGTCCATGGAAGTGTGGAAGAGCTGAGGGGCTAATGTTTTTCATCTTAGTGTCCCCATCTACCTCTCTTATGGGAAAGGCTCTCTAGGTCCTAGTCATGGTTAAGATAGGTGAAGTAGGTCCCTCAGTTGAAACAATGTCTTCTTCTTCTTCCCCAGTAGGATCCTCAAAATGTTCAGAGGGCTCCCCTATAGGGGGTTCAATATCACTACCACTGAAGAAGAGTGAAGGGTGGCTAGGAGGTGATGTGGGGGTTTTGGGTAAGGTTTGTCTTTTAGTATTCATAGTCCTTCGAGGCATGAAAATCAGATTTTTTTGTACTTTTTCAATATTTCTGAAGTGACATGAAAAGAAAGGAAAGCAGAAAATAATGCTAAAAAAAAATCAAAATATCTACTAGACACCTCCCTGGCAATGGCGCCAAAAAGTGGTGGGCCCTGGTATTGCACTAAGAGTGTTGCAACTCCCAGGGGCTTCCCTACTTTACTTTATGTTATGAAACTAGCTCCAAAAATAGAAGAAAAGAGAGATCACTGACTTAGCAATAAGCCACTTTGAGGGGGCAACCTCTAATACATTACATAAATGAACAATTCTTGGATGATACAAATGACCAAAATCTCCTTCTATATATAGGAGTCCATGGGATCACAATATAATCCTAGCCGACCTAAAAATAATAATGTAAGGGCACAATAATAACAATATTAGGGTTACAAGGATACAACAATAACAATAAGGGGGTTACACTAACAAAAATAAGGGACTATACTAGTAATATAGGGACCTAACATGGTTGTCTCCTTCAAAAAAGTGTTGTCCTCAATGCTTGAGTAGCTCTGGATGCTTCCATATAAAATTCTCATCCTCCCATGTAGAATATTCAGTGGGTAAGTTCTTCCACTTGATGAGATACTCTGAAATTGATCGATTTCATAACTGTTGAGTTCTTGTTTCTGTGACTGCTTTAGGTTCCAATATGATTTTTCCTTCCTCATCAAATTCTGTCAATATTTTTTTAACTGGAATTTTGTCCCCTATAACCTTCTTTAAGCATGAAACATGGAAAACTAGATGCACTCGCAAAGAAGCAGAAAGCTCCAATTTCTATGCCATAGTACCAATATTTTCCAACACCTTGTAAGGACCATAGTACTTTGGCGATAATTTATTATCCTTATTAGCTTGCTTGAGGGACATTTGTTTGTATGATTGTAGCCGTAAAAATACCCAGTCTCCTACATAAAAAATTCTCTCATTGCGATGTTGATCTGCCTGTTGTATCATTCGATTTTGTGCCAAATTTAGGTTATCCTTTAAGAGTTGGAGAACTTCTTGTTGATGCTCGTTGTGATCTTCCACTTGTTGAACCTTATAATTTTCTCTTAAAGAAGATGTGATGGACGATGGATGATATCTATAAAGTTCCATAAATGGGGTCATTTTTTTTGCAGTATGGAAAGAAGTGCTATACCACCATTCAACAAGAGGTAACCACTTGACCCATTGTGTTTTCTTATCAGATACAAAACAATGAAGATATCCTTCCCAACAGTTATTCACTATCTCTATTTGACCATCGGATTGAGGATGATAAGATGAGTTATGAGCTAGTTGAGTACCCAAACAAGAAAATAATTCCGTCCAAAAATTTCTAGTAAAAATGGGATCTCTGTCACTTACAATAATCTTTGGGTTTCCATGTATCTTTTGAATTGTTTCCATAAATGCAGTAGCAACTGTACTTGCTTTAAATGGATGAGATAATGCACAAAAGTGTGCATACTTGGTAAGTCTATCAACTACCACCATGATGACACTCTTTCTTTCGGACTTAGGTAAACCTGTGATAAAATCCATTGAAATCTCCTCCCAAAATTGACTTGGAATAGATAAAGGTTGTAGAAGACCCAGGGTCTTAATTGTCTCAACTTTATTTTGCTGGAAAACCAAATATTTTGCCACAAAATTTTGAATATCAGATTTAAGTCCATCCCCAAAAAAATCTTTCTTCACCCTGTGGTAAGTTTTTAAAAATCATGAGTGTCCTCCTAAAGGAGAAGTGTGCAATTCCAAAAGAATCTTTTGTTTTAGTTGGGAATTCTTGCAAATATATAAGCGATATTTGTACCATAAGGAATAATTTTTCCAACTAAATCTATCAGATGTACTAGGATCTTGCTAAAATTTTTGAATGAGTGTCCGCACTTCTTCATCCTTCTTCCATTCATCCCTTGCTTCAGTTATCCAATCTGGTTGGATAATAGAAATGGCACAAAGAAATTCTTCCACCTCTTCATCCTTTCTTGAGAGTGCATTTGCGACAACATTTAGCTTCCCTTTTTTGTAGATGATTTCAAAGTCATAACCCAACATCTTTGTGACCCATTTTTGCTACTCTTCTGAAGATATTCTTTATTCCAAAAAGTGTTTAAGACTATCATGATCAGTTTTTACCTTGAATTGTCTTCCCATTAGGTAAGGTCACCATTTCTTTAGTGCATGTAGTATTGCCAACATTTCCTTCTCATAAATAGCTTTCTATAAATACTTTCCTTTGATTGGACGACTTTCAAAAGAAATGGGTCTTCCTTCTTGTAATAAAATAGAACCAATTCCATTTCCTGAGGCATCACATTCCACAAGAAAGGTTTTTGTGAATTTTGGTGTACCTAAGACCGGTGCTAGGTACATTGCCTCTTTAAGATGTTCAAAGGCCTTAGTTGCTTCAGGATTCCATGAAAATTCATGTTTCTTCAATCATGTTGTTAGAGGTGCTACTATTCTCGCATAATTCTTAACAAACTTGTGATAATACCTTGTTAACCCAAGAAATCCTCGCAACTGCTTTATGGTTGTGGGGACTTTCCATTCCTTAATGGCTTTAATTTTGTTAGGGGCTACCTTAACACCCTCGTGAGTTACAATATGACCTAGATATTCCACCTCTTGTACTCCAAAGAAACATTTGGATGCTTTTTCATATAATTGTTTCTTCTCCAATAGTTTGAGCACCCTGTCAACATGTTGAACGTGATCCTTCCAAGACGTGCCATAGATTAGTATGTCATCAAAAAATAATAGCACAAATTTTCTAGGGAAGGGTTTGAAAATGGAATTCATCAACCCTTGAAATGTAGAAGGTGCATTGGTAAGGCCAAAAGACATGACCAAAAATTCATAATGATCCTCATGAGTTTGAAATGTTGTTTTCAGAATATCTTCAGTCTTCATTCTAATTTGATGATATCCTGAATGAAGATCCAACTTGGTAAAATAAATTTCTCCATGTAATTCATCCAATAATTCATCAATCACAGGAATGGGAAATTTATCTTTAATAGTGACCTTATTGAGCTCCCTATAATCTAGACACATGTGCCATGATCCATCCTTCTTGTGCACAAATACTACTAGAGCAAAGAAAGAACTTTGACTAGGTTGAATTATACCAGCCTCTAACATATCTGCAATCATACATTCAATTTCGCTCTTTTGGACATAAGGATATCTTTAAGGCCTAATGTTTGGAGGAACACTTCCTAGAATCAAATAAATAGCATGATCATGATCACGAATAGGTGGGAGTCCTTTGGGAGTTTCAAACACCTTGGAATGATTGTCTAAGACTTTTTGGAGATCTGGAGAAATAGATGATTTTGATGTTGGAACTTCAAGTGAGCATAATTGTGCAATTACGCCTCGTTTTTCTTTATTCGGAAGCTTTGTCATGACATTAGAGCTTATTATCTTTCTCGACTTCCCTATGATACCCCATAATTCGATTCCCTTTCCTTCAGAAAAAAATTTCAAGAAAATTTCTTGAAAATTAAAAGCTACCATCCTAAAGATTGTAACCATTTTACTCCTAGTACAACATCAGCACCTCCCATGGTTAGCTTGATATTATGGAATTTTCCAGAGAAATTTATAGTTCCTCCATTTGCAACCATCACTTGACATTATGGTGCTAGGTATAGGAAACAATTCAATTCCTTGGCTACCTTACAATGGATAAAATTATGGGTACTACCCGAATCAATCAAATATTATTACCTTTTTCTTCTTGATATGTCCTTCTATCTTGAGAGTTTGAGGAGTGGTAATTCCTGAAAATGCATTACACGATATGGTCGGACTACTTTCTTCTTCTTCTAGGGTTGTTTCTTGGTGTATGCCCTCTTCTTTTGAAGTTTCTTGTTCATTTTCTTCCTCCTCTTCAAAATATATGTAAAATAATTTATTCTCAGCACACTTATGACCTTTAGTGTATTTTATATCACAACTATAGCAAAGCCCTTTTGCTATTTTTTCTTCCAATTGTTGTGGTGTCAACCTTGTAGGTTGTGGAAATCTAGGAGTAGAAACACTTCCATCTTTATAGATGTGAGTGGTATGCTTCCTTGTTGCCATAATTTTGCATTCAATTTTTCTTGCCAACTTGAATGCCTTCTCCAATGAATCAAGTTCCCAAACACGAACTTCATGTTGGATGTTATCCTTTAAAGTCCCTATGAAGACATCAATCCTATGTTCCTCTGGAATATTAGTCACCCTTATATTCAATTTTTGGAATTCCTCAATATGCTCCCCCACTGAACCCTTTTGTTTGAGATTTATCAATTGGCTAAAGAAGGTGTTACTCTTTGTATCCTCATAATGTGCTACCATTTCCTCCGTAAAAATTGACCAAGTGACAATTTTTTTATGGGAGCAATGCCATCGATACCATACAAATGTATTTTGTTCTAAATGTAAAGTTGCAATGCGTACCTTTTGTGTGTTTTTCACATTATTGAGATCAGAATATTGCTCCATCTATAGTATCCATGTTACGGGATCCTTGCCATCAAACTTCCTCATATCCATCTTTGGAATTTGGTTGTTCTTCCATCCAACATTAGAGTTTATGAAATCACAATTAACATTTATTTTTTTCTCATCATGAGTTTCCTCTACTATCTTTTCGCCATTAGGAAAAATTTCTTGTATCAACTTTGTCAAACCTTTCATGTCTGCTTTTAGATCATTCTTCATGTTTTCCATGGTTTTTTTCATTTTTTCTTCCATGTCATCCATCTTAGATTTCCATGCCAACTTCCATGCGATCCATCTTAGCTTTCATGCCTTTCTTCAAACCCTCCATATTAGCTTACATGCCCTTCTTCAAACCATCCATCTTAACCTCCACGCCTTTCTTCAAAACTTCCATTTCATTTTTTTTCTTTTTGCGAGAGCGAAATTTGGTGCATTTGCTCTTGTAATTTTGATATGTCATGTTGAGCTTCTTCCTCTTCATGAGTCATAGTAGAGCCTTCTAAAGGCTTAATGGGTGTTGAATTATTTTTAGTTGGAATTTTAGAACCCAATACGGATATCTATGATTCAATATGCCCTTATAGTCACTTCAAACTGATTTTTGACACAAGACTTATGCAATTCGAAAAAAAAAAAATACACACCTTTTTCTTGCTTTTGAGGAGCTCGATATTGAAAATGAATTATCTCTGTGATTTCGGATCTTTAATATCTGAAATTTGGCCCTATAGTATCCCTCTAAACCTTCTCTCTAATGCCACAAGTCTGACTGGATTTGGATTATTCAAGGTAAAGTTATGCCCAATATTCCATTATGACCTAATTATGGACTGGTTCAGTAGACCGAACTTGTACAATGTACCACGTGTCACTGTTTCCCCTTCAACTCTGAAATTGATAAACATGAAACTACAGTCTATGTGATTTTTTCCACTTTTTACAGAATTCCAATCCGACGCTTAGAGGGAGAGTTATGACGATTTTCCCATGGTCACCTCTGTGAGATGAAATTCGTGAGCCTGAAAAATCCCTAATTTCCACAGATCATATCCTCGCAAATATTGCAAACCAAGATCTAAAATTTTTACAAGAAGTTCCTCAAGATTGTGGCTTTGCTCTATAAAAATTTCATCTTCTGAAACTTCATAGAAAAAAATTTATAGCCGAATTCCATGATGACCTTATTTAGGTGAAATTTGGGAGCCTGAAAAACCTTAACTTCCACAGATCATATCTCCGAAAATATTGCGAACCAAGATCTAAATTTTTTACACTATGTTCCTCAGGATTTTGGCTTCTCTCTGTAAAAATTGCAACTTCTGAACTTTCGTAGAAAAAAGTTATAGATAAAATTACACTATGACCTGTTTGGAGCAACAAAACCCTAGAATCCAAAGCTCTTATACCAAATGTTATGAAACCAGCTCCAAAAATAAAATAAAAGAGAGATCAACACCTTAGAAATAAGCCACTTCAAGGGGGAATGAACTAAATGGTGCACAATGTGAAGTGCAAAGAGTGATGTGGCGGGTTGTGAATCGTAATATCGCAAGTTTACAAGGATATTGGTAAGGCTTGATGGGAATAAACTAAATGGTGCATAGTGTGAAGTGCGAAGAGTGACGTGGCAGGCCGCGAATCGCAATATCACAAGTTTAGAAGGATAGTCATAAGGATTAACGAGAATAAACAAAAATGTGCGAAGTGAAATTTGCACTGTGGTAAAGGTTGCGGGTGGCGATTTGCGATGTGATAAGTTCTGCAAGATGCAATTTGCGATGTGTTAAGTTCTGCAGGATGTGATTTGTGATGTGGTAAGTTCTATGGAATGTGATTTGCGATGCGGTAAGTTCCGTGGGATTCGATGTGTGATGGGGATGATGTGGTGGTGGAAAAAGCTAATAGTTGTGATTTTTGATTTTGCAATTTCAAAGAATGAGTGGTGAGTGTTAACAGTAGAAGGTAACTAGTGCAAAGTGCGATTTGCGATTTCACAATATTGAAAATGCAAGGAATGGGTGATGAGTGTTAAGGTAATCGTTAAATTTTGTTATTGCGAAGTGCGACATACGATGGCGGGAGTCTCGAGGAGCAAGGGCGGAGGTTAGGTTTTTGGTGGTTCTGTATGGTTTTTCACATGTTTTTCGTAAAAAGGGTAAGGTGGTCGTGAACAGAGAAAAACATAGAAGTAAGGCTGAAGAGCTTAAGGGTGTTCAAAAGAAGCTAAGTGCAGCGCTAAGGTGAGAAGTAAAGGAGGGAAATGGAAGCGTAAGAGTAGTGCTCAAAAGTGAAGCACACCTGTGGATTCATGTATGGGAAATAGATAGAAATGCAGGGTGAAATAGTGAAGGGAAGGCTTGGACTTGGTAATACAAATTCTTCCCCAAACTCGAACAGAAAGAAATTTTGGCCTGTGGGAAGGTCTGCACCTACTCGAACTCTATTGACAAAGATGAGAGGGGGGAGACTTGACCACAGTTTTGGAGTTTTTCCTCTATTTCACTATGCATGAGCAATTAAAACTATAGCAACACAAAAACTAAATAGAAATGAAACTTGTAAAAAGTAGATCTAACTTAAAAGGCAGAGGTGAAACTAGCTAAAATTATAGAAAGGAAAATATAATAACAATAGAGAAGCTAAGGCACATGGATTGGGCCCTAACCCATGAGCCTAGCCCTATGAACTTAAATCAATCAAATGAAATCAGTCTGCTCATTTCATAAAAGAATAATTGCATACATCTCTAAAAGTTTCGATCCCTGAATAAAACAAAAAGCTTCAATAGTTCACAACAATAATTCTGAATGGAAGTGAGACTATGATAGACCAACTCTTCCTAGCTCTAGCTCTGCTCTATTTATTCTACAGGGCAGCTACCAAAAACTCCTTAGAAAATGGTGATTGAGTCCTGTTAGTCATCAGTATTTTTCACTATCTTTGAATGACTATAGAATGGTTATAGTTTTCTGAAAACAATATTCATTGAATATCTTGAGTTTCAGAAATCTCACTGCCTTCGTTATACTTATAAACCGATTTTCACTATTCCTCAGTTGGTCTTCTCTAAATCACCCTATTTCTCTTAAAAGACTCATTATGGGTTTATACCTCTCATTTTCATCTTTCTTTCCTACCTAAAACCTCATTTCCCCATTTTCCCCTGTCAAATAAATTCCACCCTCCCTCTAGGGTCTTTTGTTGCTAACTCATTCCCATGTCCTTTTGGGCATAATAACCTATAACAATTCTCTATTTTCAATTGAAAATCTCTAAGTCAAATCTTAGTCAAAATCAGGTCAAAAGCACTCCCATTAGGTCATTAGAGCTTTACATTTTTTCAAGGTCATCCTTAGATGTTTCAGGCATTGCTTTTCCTTTGCTATAATCTAGCTCAGATGTAATAGAATGTCAAGACATGGTTATTCAAGAAGGACCTAAAATCTCCAAAGAGGATTATCTTCTCAATTCAGAACCTACAAATGAGAAAAGTGGATAACATTTAGCACTTCTGCAGAAGTGTTGGAAGATTTATCAGTAGAAGGTACTGATGATGTAGACTGTCTACTCCTAAATGAAAACAATTTACAACAAGGAAAGAGGAAACACTTGGTCTTGAAGATGACTAGGGTTATGAACTGGTTAGTCCATTTGAGTGCAAAATTAGTGATCACTTGCAGAAAATGACATGGAGGAAGCACACAAGGCAAAACATGAAGAAAGTATATTAGAAAATATTGATGGAATATGGAAAAGGTGAGGTGAACTGGACAGAAATGAATGAAATTGAAAGGGCTATAGAGAACTTAGAATACGACACTAATGATTGCTATAAAGAACTGCAGATACTTAGGGTTTTGAAAAAGATGGCCAGAGAAGGTGGAAAAGAGGAGTTGAACTTTATGGTGGGAACTACAGAAGATTTTGAAGATGCTACCATGTGATTAAATCCCAAAGTTGTCAAAGTAAACATGTCAAGTCTCAATGATGAAAAGAAAATCCATTTCAGTGACTTCAGCAACCTGCAAAGCAAAAACGTGTCAAAGAGTATCAGTGACAAAGTAAAAAAAATTCAAAAAAATTAGAAAGTGGGTTTTTCAAGTTAAATTAAATCTACAAGTCTATAAAAGCTCATTTTTCATTTCATATGAATCATTGTTTCCTCTCAAAAAATCAAGAGCGCTCAGCAAGGAAAAATTTGTGAGTTTGCAAGCAGAATTCAGGCAAATTTTATTGGCGTTGCGTGTTTGGCTTGGCGCTACGCACCTGGGAGTTGGCACTGCGCCCATGCTAGTTTTCCTCCATGCAAATTCTAAAGGCATTGCGCGCTTGGGAGCTAGTGTTGTGCCCTTGTCGAATTGTTGCACCCTTGCCAGAAGGACCCTGTGCTCATTTTCATTAGCACTGCGTGCTTAGAAACAGGCGCTGCGAGCTTGGCTTGGCACTATGCCCTCAGCCATGGGCATTTCATGCTTAGACAGAAAGGGTTTCTAAGTCTTCCAACATCCCAAATCACTTCAAATCTCCTTCAAATATTTGCCAAGGTTCTCCAAAGCACTGAAAAGTGGTAAGTGCATACCATAACCCATTCTCAAAGCTATTTTGGTCATTATTTAATCAATGGAAATTAAACCCTAATCAGACCCTAGCTACAAATCAGAGATCACTGTATATATACTTATTTCATCCTCCTTAAAGAAAATTAGTCATAAGCAAGGGTCATTACATTGCTTGATGTTTTTCATTCATATAGTTTTCCCATTTCACACTCATTCCCTACATTTTTCTAAAGCTAACCATCTCATCTCCTTCCCCTCATTCATTTCACCTACACTCTAGGATTTCACAAAATAGAGTTTAAAAATGTCAGAGGAAGAAAATAGTGGCAGTGGTGTTGAGGCACAAATGCCAAGGAGACATGATCACAAGGGAGGGAAGATAAACAGATTTGAACCTATCACCACAAGGGAGCTTATGGCCTCTCCTCTCATTGTATCTTGTTTTAAACATGTGGGCTGCTTTGAGTTTTGTGAGAAGGTGCGGCAAGTCCAAAATCACCTGGAGCTAACAATACTATTCATCATTAATCTACATGACAAGAAGGTCAATATTGTTAGGGTTACATTTGATATGTCCACTAATGCCATTGCAGCTTCTATAGGGATACCTAGTGTGGGAGAAAAGTGGTTCAAACAAGCAAACCTAGACATGAGTTATTTTGAACCATACCTTAAACCTAGGTATAAAGATCACCACAAGTCCATCTTTCCTTTTTCTCATCTTCTTGATAGATATGCACCCATGATGAGGATAATAATGAAGTATTTCACTTGTGAGGGAAGGTTTTCTCGCCTGTACTCCCACCACATCCATCTTCTTATGCATTTCACTAGAGTTAGGATGCTCCGTATACCATATTATATTTTCTATAGCATTGAAAAAATGGCCTACATTGTGCAAAAGAGAGAGTATAATAAACAAATTTAGAGCCTATTTCATCATTCACTCATTAAAATAGTGGTCATGCATCAACTCTAGCAGAAAATCATTCCATGGGATACCTTCATTGCCAATGAGGTTTTCACTACTCCACATGGCCATCATCAGCATGTTATTCCTTCATCCTCTCATCCTCCCATATGCACTTCTTCATCACATCCTGTTGTTCATAAATCACCATCCACTCACATCCATTCACCTCATGATGATCTTTCCTCATCACCTTTCCACCACCCTTCACCATCACATCATGATACCATAGCCTTAAGCATGGAAAGATATATTGGGACACCTGGCACTAAAATGAATGAGATTAAGCCATTTCCTTTGAACTATTAGAGAGGACACAAGCATGTGTTTGCTTCACTTGAGATGAAAGGGGCCATGCCTTCATCATCAAAGAAGGTTGATAAAGGCAAAGGTGTTAGTCATCAATAATTTTTACTATCTGTAGATGACTAAATATTGGTCCTAGATTTCTAAAAACAAAATTCCATGAATATTGTGAGTTTTAGAAATCTCACTGCTTTCATTATCCCTATGGAAACATTTTCACTATTCTACCATTTTTCCATTCCATGGTCACCCTCCCACTCCTAAAAAATCCTTATGGGCTTGTGCCACTCACCTCCATCATTTTTCCTACCTATGACCTCATAACTTTGTTTTTCCCTTGCCCATAACTCCACTTTACATCTAGGGTTACCTATAGCCTAACTCATTTCTCATGATTCCCAAGTTCCTCAAGCATTGATGTTCTCAAAACTATCTTTGTAGGCTCTTTAGATAAATCAAATATATTGGATTTTGGATCTTCAATACACCACTTTTTCAATACTCTGTTTTCACACTTGAAGCCTCCAAAGCCAATTTTCAGTCAAGGTCAGGTCAAAGAACCCCCCACTAGGTCAATTAGGGTTTCATGTGGTCTAAGGTCATCATTTCCAAAGAGGACTCTCATTCAGTTTCAGAGTCTTCACATAAGATAATGGAAAAGCTTGAAACTTTTTCAAAAGTGTTTAAAGTATATCAGCAGAAAGTGGGTAAGGTAGGAGATCTACTCCTCAATAAAGACATCTTGCAGCCCTACCTACAAACTATGTAAAACTGCCAGTCAAAGTGAAAAGACAAAGTTGAGTTTCATGATGACAGCAAAGGAAGATTTTGAAGATGTCACTGTGATAAGATCCCCAACTTATGAAAGGTGAACTTGAAATACATCAATAGCAAGAGAAAGGTCAAAATCAGTTTTTTCAAGCACCTGCTAATCAGAAGTGGCCATAAAAGGTAAAAGGTATGAGTTCAACTCCATGCTGCAAACAAGGGGTGGTTTGAAGATGTCACTGTTTAAACAAATCTGTTAAAACAAACATGACATGCCTCCTTTATCTAAAGAAAAGTCAAAATTCATCATCATAATCACATGCAGAGCAAACAATGTAAAAAATCAATGATCTCAGCAAATTGTCAGTGAGAAAAAGTGAAAGGTTGGGTTGAATTTCACAAATGAAAACCATTAAGGTGTTGAAGCTGCTGTTGTGTCAATATGAACATGTCAGATCTCCTAGATCAAAAGGAAACATAGATTTCATGTCTCCATCAAATTGCCAGCCAAGCTTGCTGCCAGTGTGTGTGTAAACACCCCAAAAGTTGCCAAGGTGAAATGTCTCACTGCCTCAAAGAGCAAGGATGTAAAGAGTATTAGTGAGAAAGGCAAAGTCAAAAGTTTTCAGTCACCTGCCAAACAGAAGATGATCTAAGCTCCAAGGTGAAAGAGTTAAAGGGCATCAAAAGGCCAAAAAGAAGCCAACTTTATGATGCAAAGCATACCTACACAAACATAAAGGCATAAAGAGTATCAGTGAAAGAAAGGGAGAAAAGGCTTGTAAACTTTACGAAGTGGATTTCAAAAATAGAATTTAAATTCCTAAGTCCATAAGAACTCATAAGACATTTCAAATGAACCATTTTTTCCTTCAGAGAGATCAAGAGCAGTCAAGGAGAAGAAATTGGAAATTTCTAAGTCAAAATCGAACAGTTTTTCCTGGCGTTGCGCGCTTGGCAGGGTGCTACACGCCTAGAGTTAGGTGTTGCATGCCTAGCACATTTTCCTCTGTATTTTTTCAAAGCGTTGTGTGCCTAGAGGTAGGTTTTGTGCGCCTGGTAGGGTGCTACGTGCTTTCCCATTTCGCCCAACAGACCCGACAAAGGAAATTGGCGTTGCGCGCCTAGCAGGCACCGTGTGTTCGCCCGACTTGCCCGACAGGCTCAGGCAAGCATTGCGCCTTTGGCCAGGAAGGCTTTCCAAGAAACTAAGCTACTTAATTCCCCTCAAAATTTCTTTCAAACTGCCTCCTAGGGTCCTTCAAACATTATCAATGGTAAGTGACATCAAACACACTCATTTGCAAGCCCTTTTTGATGATTTAATTGAATGATAAAGAAACCCTAGGAGACTACCATGAGGCTTAAAATTGACACCACTGATTGAGCCTCATTCCATTTTCCTATGAAGAAAATTAGTGATTGACAAGGGTGCTTACATTAGAAAAGGGCTACCATTGAAGTTTTTAGCCTCTCACTATCCCATACACTTTAATCCTCATTCACTCACCTCACTCACTTGCAAAGCTATCTTTTTTCATCACCATTCCATTCATCTCAGTCCCATTTACAGTCCTAGGGTTTTCTCTAGGCGGAGTGGTCGAAGGGTCAAGGAAAAGAGCAGTGTTACAAAAAGGGAAAATTGAAGCAAAGGCAGTGGTGATGTAGGAAATAATGATAGCAGTTATTAAAGCAATAAGATCAGTGAAGCAATAGTGATAAAGGATAAAGAAACAAGGAATAGAGAAATACTGTCAGTAAGGGTAGTGGGACTAATGACAGTGATAATCCTGGCAGTGTTAAAACAAAGAGCATTGAAGCCCATAGCAATGAAGCAAAGGGTAGTGATGATATGGGCAATGATGCTAACAATCAGAAAGCAATGAAGAAGACAATGAAGCTCATAGCATGTAAGATCCCAAACCTTAGTAATTTAGTCAGATCTAGCATATTTTCTAGTGTTCTCAATAAAATTACATTCAATAAAAACCATGAACATAGATGGGATCTGGAAATACAGCCTTTTTATTTATATTATTAGCTAAAAATAAAATTCATTCCCATATAATAAAAACTAAGCTCCTGCACATGGCATGCTTGGCTTCCTGTTAAAATATAAAACCAATACTGAAGCACAATCGTGGACCCTGGATGGATCCACCAAACAAATTCACCACGGGGTTTTCGTCCCGGGATCAATGTTATAACTGGCCAGGCCAAGTTCTCAACCCAAAAACAATAAGATAGATAAAACCAGAATGATTCTAAATGCCTAGCTTCTCTCCCATTTTATAGGCTTGATGGAATTTCTAGAGACATTATTTTATTATTTTTCTCGGAAACCGACAACAAATACCATGGGAAAATACCACGGTAAGTACCATGGATCAATTCTGTCCACTTTGATTGGATCAAGAAAGGGAATATTAAAAATCCTATGCCTAAAGATTGCTTGTCCTCAAGGGATCCACTTCTATCCACAACAGAAGCATTTATACATTGATACTACAATCCCATACAACCTGATTTATTGTTCCATCCCTCCATGTTGAATGGTTATGAATGGATCCTTCGATACCTGGATCCCAAACAATCCTTTGGTCAATCTTGCCCCCAATGGATTCTCCTGGATCCTAATGCCACCTAAATCCTGGGACCTGTAGGTTATGGTACCATTTCAACTCTCCATCGTTGCCCACACCAAATGGTCTAAGATGTAATTTTCCCTTGGCTATGGGTATCTTCCAAATAATCAACCCATCAATAGAATACCAACTCATGATCTCTCGCCAATCCATACTTGGGAAAGAATGAATATCTGAAAATCTACTGTGTTGATGTTTTTTCGATGATCGATTCATGCTGCTATACTTGGTTACCCAACATGATGTATTTGGAGAACTCTGCCCTGCTCTTCTCAATGGATAAAGGTGGGTTGTTGGTGTTGCAAGCCTTATCTATTTATTCTTGTAGATTTCTGCTATGGAACTCCCAATTGTACTCCTCATGCAGCCTTGTGAGGGACTTGAGTTGTTCCTCAATACTAGACAGCTTGGTCGATGATTTGGCACATTTCCCTATGATTTTCTCAATTTTTCTATTCTCCTTTAAGACAGTGGCTTGGGTTGTCTAGATTTTTTTCTTCAACAACATAAGATCTGTCTTGAAATGCATGATCCTCTCCCGAAAGTCTTTCACAGGCAATTCTAGTGCATTGTGGAATGTTTCTATATTTGACTGCACCGGATGCCCCACTACTTCAACTTGAACCTTTGATTGGCCCTTTAGAAACGACTCATCCTACATACTATATTTGTCATGCATCCCTGCATGATCATGCTTATCATATTGATTTATTACGGCTAGCTCCTCCTTTGATTCTCCTTGAGTGTATTCTTCTTGGACCTCTTTACTTGTGAGGATAAGTTGTCCATCTTCTTCGGTTGTCCAACATGGATGTACTGATGGACTGTTGTTTATACCTGATTGCTCATACTCTTTATGGATGTCCTCCAGTGTATTTATAGACTCAAGTACTACATCATCCAGAGGAATTACCTCCTTCCTTTCGTCATGTACTTTTTCAAGCTAACTGATCAACTTGTCCTGCAAGTTTCTTTGAAGAATATGGTGTCGCTACTCACCATTGGTACTTGACTGCTCAGATCCTTCATAAGCCCTCTCCTAAAAACCGGTAAACCCATCTATGGATGAATCCACATGACCTAAAAAGGTCTCTAATTTTTCCATCTTTGTTGCCTCCTTATCATCTAGACATGAATGGTCCAGTGCCCAAACTCCCTTGCATGCAAAGCATAAGCCTTTCCTCCTTAGTTCATTCTTGATGTCTCCACAAATATTTGTTATTTCATCCTTGGTTAAGTTCTTTCTAAGTAGTTTGATGCTATGTTTGATCAACCCCTCAGCTATTTCATAAGCAGCAGGTGATACAATTAGCTCCTTCCTCCAAATGGCCAACAATTTGGATCTCAATTGTTCGCAGATGGCCCTATCTTCTCCTAGAATTGGAGACATGATCTTTTGAATGTCTGTTTTGATGAATTTTGGCTGAGACGTTTTAATTCCAGTGCAAAAGTATTGAAGCATTTGAAGGATTAAGTCATCACACTCTAAATCCAACATAAGTATACTATGTCTCAATTTCACCATGCGTTCCAAAATTGTGCGCTTCTGAAAAAAAATAAGAAGGGTGGTGTTGTCCAGCCCTTGGAGTGCTTCTACCATTACCCGAAAAATCCTCCTCATGATGTCATCATTGTAGGGCAGTAGCGGTGCTGTTAAGGCTAGGATTTTACTAAGACAAGAGGCGAATGTGAGTCTAACCTTTTCACAAGAATGCTCCAAGAACCTAGGTTTTATCAAAGGAAGCATGGATGGCTTCAAGGCCCAACTTGACCCTTCCCATTCTAATTTCTCTATCAAGCTCAAAGCCATATTTAATGTGTCTAGCTGTAGGAGGACATCTTCTAACTTTGTATCCTGCAATTTGGATCCAAGTTTGAAGAGACACTTGCTTGTTACATCTACCTTCCGGATATCTTTTGACTGCTAAAGGATAACATGGACCTTTCGAGAGAAAGGCCTGTTGTTCTACTCTTGCTTCTGATTTGTATGTTGTTTCCATCTTTGATCCATAGAAGTATTGTAACCCATAGAATCGAGTGATGTATCATTATGTTTATTCTTGTATCATTATGTATCATTATTATTGTAGCCTATAGAATCGAGTGATCTATCATTAGGGTGAGAAGAAATCCCATCAAATATCTCTACATAAAACCCTCAGGTTGGCAGGATGCACAGCTTTGATACCACTGTAAGATCCCAAACCTTAGTAATTTAGTCAGATCTAGCACATTTTCTAGTGTTCTAAAAAAAATTACATTCAGTAAAAACCATGAACATAGATGGGATATGGAAATGCAGCCTTTTTATTTATATTATTAGCTAAAAATAAAATACATCCCCATACAATAAAAACTGAGCTCCTGCACATGGCATGATTGGCTTCTCGTTAAAACAGAAAACCAATACTAAAGCACAATCGTGGACCCTGGATGGATCCACCAGAAAAATTCACCACGGGGTTTTCGTCCAGGGATTAATGTTAGAACTGGCCAGGCCAAGTTCTCAACCCAAACGCAATAAGATAGATAAAACTAGAATGATTCTAAATGCCTAGTTTCTCTCCCCTTTTATAGGCTTGATGGAATTTCTAGAGACCTTATTTTATTATTTTTCTCGGAAACCGACAACAAATACCATTGGGCCAATACCATGGGAAAATACCACAGTAACTACCATGGATCGATTCTGTCTACTTTGACTGGACCAAGAAAGGGAATATTACATAGCAGTAAAGGCAAATCAGGTTTATAAAGCTTGAGACAGAGGTTAGGTGCCAAATCAGTTTTAAGGTCATAAACCCAAAGATATTATAGACAAATTCAAAGGCAAGGATGAAAATTAAAAAGACCAAGAAGATTAGAGGAATTCTTAACAAGTAAATCCAAAGTTTGGTAAGTTTTTGAAGTTTTTAGATTTTTGACTATTTTTATTGAGGCATCCATTTGAGGAATGGTTTACATTTTTAGGTTCCGTAGGCCAAGGGAATCACTCACACCAAATTTTAGATCATTTGGAGCAGATTTGGTCCTCCAAAAGGGTCAAAAACATGCAAAAATTCACCTTTCTACCCAATTTTCAGGGTTGGCGCTGCGCCCTGAGCAGCCTTGGGAGATTTGGATTTTGGATAGACATATGGACACCAAATGGAAAATAAAGGCATTTTTGGAAAGTAGACTCAATACAATTTCCAAAGAGCTATCACGGAGCTCATTCTAACACCGGGAAGGCCTTCAAAATTTAGCTGCAAGGTGAGCCATTTTTCCACCGTAGGCGCTGCGCCCTTGGACCTCAAAGCTGTGTCCTTGCAAAAAATTCAACAAAACACACTTGAAGATATTTTGGAGTTATTGAGGAGCCTCAAAGTCAGTTTTTTCCAAAGTTAGGTGTTAGAAGTTATTTTTCATTTATTGCCTTAGATATTTTGTGCCTTGGGCCTTGCATGGTCTTAATGGACAAATTTGTCATCTATGAGTAGTTGTTGATATTTTCAAACCCTAGTTAGGGTTTTGGTCTTCCTTGCTTGTTAAATACAACATTGAAGCCTCATTGTAGATGTTGGTTGATTGTGGAGAAAAACCTCATAGACTTGGAGTTGTGAGGGGTTTTTGGCTTTGAAGCATTGTGAAGGCTCTGAAATGAATATCAATGAGACAAGCACTTTGCAGGATTCATGAACATGGCTACTTGTGATGTATTTCTCTTTTTGTTCTCATTTTCTTATGTTTTACATATTGTGTCATCTTTCTCTTGCATTAGAACAAAATTTTTAGCTTAAGGTATGTTGTTAAAGGCTCATTAAGTCTGTTTGATTCTCTTGCTTTCATGTTTTCCTCTGCTAGGTTAGTTTAGAGAATTCTTAGTTGCTCTCTAAACCCACTCAACTTGTTTATCTCAAGAATGATTCAATGGAGTCAGTGACAAAGAGGTTTATGGTTAGCCCTGCCCTTTGGAATCACTTTAAACATTGTTTTTGAGGTCTTTACTTCGAAGTATTGCTAGTTAGGGTTTAACTAAAGAGGTTTATGATTTCCCATGCCCTTCTGTTCATCTAGAATGGTTGCTTTGAAGGTATTTATTGTATGATTAAGGAATATTAGGAGTTCCCTGCTTCTTGATCATCACTATTGTTATCTTGCATGTTTTCTTTCTCTGAAGGTAGATAGCTAGAGAGGTTAGGAGTTCCCTGCTCTCTAGGGTTTACTGGATTGTTGTCTTGATGTTTGCTTGCTAGGGTTTGGTCAAAGAAGTATGGTATGCCCTGTCTTTGATTTTGTCTTCATGCATAGTATTATTAGAGGCCTTTATTGTTGTAGTATTTTACAAAGTATTCTTAACTGCCCTTTGCACCTACTTTTTTCACAATTTAATGTTCACTACACCCACCTAAGCCTTGAAGGTCCATTTAGCTTTATTATACTTTCCTTCTGAAGCATCCTTGACCTATTATTGTACCTTTCTAGACCTTTTGCAGACTCCATAGCCCAGTGGTCTAAACCTATTCTACTCTATATGTTTTTCTTGACAACCTACCTAACCAATCAAAACAAACAAGAAAACCCTAATCTCTATAGCTAGCCTAAAATCAAAACTCTAAAATCTATCAAGTTCACATCTTTTGCACAAACATAGAGAGAGCCCTCTCTGAGTCTAGGAAGGCTAGGTCCTAGGACTCCAAAGACTGGTTTGATGTTACCCCTGTACATTTGGTCTTGCCAATTTGACAAATTACAGGGACCTAACAAAGGGAAAGGTCACAGAGCCCATCACTGTTGAGGAGGATAAGCATGAAGCTGAGTAGGAGTTTCAGTTAATTGACCTTGAGGATGAGGATGAGGAGAGGATCACCAATATGTTGATCAAAACCAAGGATGCCAAGATTAGTGAGCTTCAAGCTAATCTTGGTAGGGCAAAGAATGTAATTAACCATTTTGAGTTAGAGAATCAGCAGTTAGAGACAAAGAAGGCCATTAATGAGGTCGGGGAAATCAGAGCTCAGAAAGAGGCCGGAAAGGCTAAGCCTTTGCTAGATGAGACCTTGGGCACTTTTGATGACAGTTAAGATGAGGAAGAACAACTCCCTAGGAAGAGACCAAGGACAATTAGGTTGAAGAAGGCTTTAGCCCGGGAAAGAGAGAAAGAGGTAGAATTTGCAGAGCAGCTCACTCCAAGTGAGCTTCTTGCCATAGAAATTAGAAAAGATAGAGAATATTAGCTTGAGAGGGAAAACTTGCATTTAGAGGGTCAACTAGAGAAGGCAAAAAGAGACAATGACATGAAGAGGAAAATGGCAAGACATTATGCCATGAGAAACAGGATTGCAAGGCCCAAGCTCAAATGATCCCATGCAAAGATTCAGGCTCTAAATGAGGAAAAAGAGAAATAAAAATTGAATATTATTGCTGCGGTGTCCCTCCAACCCTCCAAACCATGATCAACAAAGAAAATTCCATTTTTGGCACTTTGGTGCAAATTTTGAATTTTTGATACTTTGGGTTGTAGAAAATTGGGCCAAACACGCAACGCCATTGGCACTGCGCTCTTTTTTGGGGCACTAAAATGAAAAAAAGTCAACATTTTCATGTTCTTCATGTCAAGTACATCAACCTCAGAAAATTTCAGAATATTTGGAGCAAAACCGGTCCCGCAAAAAGGCCAAAAACTACCAAACAATCACCTTTCTGCCCTCTTTTTGGCACTAGCGCTGCGCATTTATAAGTCTTGGGAGAAATGGTTTTTTATAAGGAAAATGGGCACCATTTAGGAAAGTGGAAGCATGTTTGTAAAATATACTTAGAGACCTTTCCAATGAGCCATCATGGAGCTCATTTGGACATCGGGAAGGCCTCCAAAAGTTAGTTGTAAAATAGGTCCTTTTCTTAGTCTTGGTGTTGTGCGTTTGCACTAGCGCTACACCCCCATACCTTGAAGCTGCGCCCTTACTAGGAGTTATTGAAAAATATATTTTAAAGCCTTAAAGTCAAACTTTTTCCAAAATTAGCTCAAATAGTTATGTTAGAAGTTATTTTTGCAATAAGTGAGTTTTAGATATGTTTCCTTGGGCCTTGCATGGTCTCAAAGGTAAAAATGCATTAACTATGTAATGAATGACATTTGAAACCCTTGCTAGGGTTTACCTCCTCATTTTGTAGATGAATACTACATGTATGCTTCATATTTTTTGTTGGTTGATTGTTGAGTTGAATGCCTCATAGACTTTGAGTTGTGAAAGAAGTTTGGCTTTGGAGCTTTGTAACTATTTTGGACTGAATATCAATGGAGCAAGCATATTCACAGGATTCATGAACTTGTTTAAATGGTGATGTTGTTTTGATATTACATTTGTTTCCTTATGTTTTCCTTATTGTTCATCCTTTCTCTTATAACAGAGAAGAAAATTTAGGTTAAGATATGATGTTAGAGGCACCTTAATTCTGTCTGATTCCTGTTGTTTAAATGTTTTCCTCTACTAGGTCTGATTGGAGAATTCATAGTTGCTCTTTGGTTCCACTTAGCTTGTTGTCTTGAAAATGATTTAATGGAGTCAAGCCATAGAAGTCTATGGTGTGCCTTGTCCTTTGGTGTAGCTTGAAACATTTTTTTAAGGTCTTTCTTTGAAGTTTACTAATTAGGGTTTGGCTAAAGAAGTCTATGGTTTGCCCTATCCTTTGGCCCATCTTGAATAGTCACTTCGAAGGTCTTTTATAGTCTGATTGAAGAATTTAGGAGTTCCCTGCTCTTTAATCATCACTAATTTGTTATCTTAATTTTTTCTTTCTTTGAAGGTAAATAGCTAGAGAATTTAGGAGTTCCATTCTCTCTAGGGTTTGCTAGATTGTTGTCTCAAAGTTTACTTGATAAAGCTAGGCAAAAGACGTTTATGGTGTGCCCTGTCATTTGGTTCTTTCTTAAGCATAGTGATCTTAAAGACTCTTCTTGTTATAGTATATGTTAAAGGATTCTTAATTTCCCTTTAAACCTATTAAATTCACAACTTAATGTTCATTTCATGCCCACATAAGCTATTAAGATCCATTTGGCTTTGTTCACTTGCCCTATGAAACACCCTTGATTTATTGTTGTACTTTTCAAGCCTTTCACATACCCCATAGCCCAATGGTTTGAATTTCTCTTACTCTATATGTTCTTCTTAACAAGCAACCCAACCAAACAAAAAAAAACAAACAACCCTATCATTTTAACTAGCCTAAAATCAACATTCTAAATCAATCAAATTATATCTTTTATAAAAATAGAGAGAGAGCCCTCTCTGAGTCTAGGAAGGCTAGGTCCTAGGACTCCAAAGTTGGTTTGATGTTACCCTTGTTTATTTGGTCTTACCAATCTGAAAAAATGCAGGAACCTAACAAGTCCACTAGACTCAAAGCAAACCAAGACTGAGTGCTCTCCTCTTTGAGTTGCTCGGCTGCCTCTGGAATTTGAATTGCTGGAGAGAATCCTTGGGGATCCTTCAGCTACTTGTGGAATTTGAATTGCTGGAGAGAATCTTTGGGATCCTTCGGTTTCCTTTGAGGGTGGAAAATCCTCCTACAATTTCTCCTTGCTTCCTCCTCCAAGACTTTGTGATAAAATATTTATAAAAATGCTTAATAAATCATGATTCTCTGTACTCTACCTTATATTAGGCACTCAGAGTATCTTAGCCTTAAACACCACCTATAATAGCATCATAAACCCAAAAAATAATAAAAATGCAAGAAAAAGAGATCTAAGAAGGCAAAAAGGTGACTACTAACCCCTCCAAATATGTCTAATGATGGAGCTCATCACATCTTATGCGGTTTGGTTCTTCTCTGAGAGGTAGAAGGGCATATTGGACTAAATGTTGAGCTGAATTGACTAACATGATTACTCAGTTGGGATGTCCATATTTTTTTTAAAATTTGAGTGCAGCTGACACAAAGTGGCCAGAGTTTCATACCTCATGCCTTTACATTCGCATTCTCATTCTTTAAATGAGAATCGTATGAAAATTGAGAATGTTATCTAGTACCCTCATATTGTTGCCACATTTATTTCGAGAGGAATTCATCCAAAAATATCTTAAAACGAAAGACTTATGGTACAGGTTTGTGTTGTTGAATTTATTTTTTATTCGTTGTCAATTTTTTGCTATGGTTCTATTTATATTTTTGTAGTAACTATATATTAATTTTCTTCAGATATGAGTGGCAACATAGAGGTTCAACACATATCCATGGTTTCTTATGGTTGCAAGGAACTCCTGATATGGAAAGACTTGATTGGTCAAATGCTTCTGATGTACAACTTGCAAAGAGATTCTTTGACAATTATGTAACTGCATGGAATCCACGTGACATACATCGTCGAAACATAATGGTTCCAAGAAGCCTCAATCATGACCCTTTCTTATTGAATATTGATCAGATTTTCTCTTGCAATCCTCCTAATTATTATGAAGAATTGCTAAACCGTGTCCAAAGGCAAACAAAGTGTAGTGTAGATTCTTGTTTACACAAAAAGGGGACTATTCTCACATGTCAGTACAATGCCCCATGGGATCTTTTTTAGGAATCAAGATTGTTCATAGATGATCAAGGAAGAAAAAAATATGACTCGATAAGAAATGATGATAAGATAATAGACATAACATTGACCTTTTGACAATGTGGCGTGCAAATGTTGATTGCCAACCAGTGCTTTCTCGATATGCTGTCCTGAAGTATATTACTAAGAATGCATCAAAAGCAGAAAAAGGGCCTAAAATTTATCATGATATGTTAACTAGAGTTTCAAATTCTATTGCCTCTGAGAATCATGCTTTGTGTTCTTACAAAAGGTTTCTTGCATAAACGATTGTTGAATGTGACATTGGAGCAAAAGAAACATGTCATATGTTTCCTAAGCTACCTCTTGTTGTTTGTAGCCAAGAATTTGTTTCCTTAAATGTTCGAAGAAAGCCTTTTTTAGGAAAATATCAAGGGATGGCATGCAGTGTTCATCTGAGAATACTTTCATTCAAAATTATCAAAAGAGAATTTTTTTCCTTGGACATCTATCTTTGATAGAAATAGCAAGATCTTGGATATTTTATAGCAAGTGTAAACAAGATCCTTGGAAGCCTAGAGATGTTCATGCTATTGTTCGGGTTTGGCCACGGTTTTATTCTATGCCTAGTGAGGGTCAGATGAGTTTGAAACTTTTTTTTAGACATAATTTCTCTTGTACAAGCCATTTCATGACATTTCGATGGAAATTGGGATTTCAACTGAAATTATTATTGAAAATTGGAGGAATTTCCGATATCGAGCATGGCATGTTGATCGAAATCCATCAATTGTCGACAATATTGAAGATGAAGAAGATGGTGATTTTCTGACCAGGAAATGAATCTTGAAGATTATTTTCAAGAATGGCAGATTTTCTTTCTCTTGGTTCCACCAAATAATGTGAATTTTTCTGATCTTTACACCCTTGGTCGAAGGGATTTTGATATATCCTTTGACTGGCAAAGTACAACTATTTCCGATGATGTGACTGAAGAAGCTATTAATTTTATAAGGAATGGAGAGTCAAGGGGCAATATTTTTTACCTTTCAAATAGAATATTTTCATCTCCGGATTCATTGGCAGAAAACCAACGACTTGCTTTTGAAATTATCTTTAAGGCATTTTGCTGAATATGAGATTCGTGAAGCTCTTCGTATGATTGTTTAGGGCATTGCAGGCACTGGAAAGTCTTTCCTTATCCATTATATTTTTTAAGCTCTTTCTAATTTTTCAAGTAATGGAAAATGTCCTTTGCTTCTTCTTGCCCCAACATGAATACATGCTTTTAATATACATGCAAAAACAATCCACTCAGCTCTAAAAAATCCAATTAAAGATATGAAACCACTACAGGGGATATCCATAATAGTATTCGAAGAAGAAATGAGGCATGTTCGATATATATTGATTGATGAAATGAGCTTTCTAGGATCAAGGTTATTCATGCAAATAGATGCTCAGTTACGGGAAGAATTTCTTGAGAAAAAGAATTATCCTTTTGGTGGAAGATCCATTATCCTTGTGGGTGACCTTGTCTAGCTACCTCTAGTGAGAGATAAGCCTTTGTATGCAGGTAATACAACAGGGAAAGTCTTGTGGAAAAAATTCAACATTGTTGTAACTCTTGACACAATATTTCTCCAACAAGGGAATAATGAGAAATAATCTTGTTTTAGTAGAGTCCTCAATAACATAAGAAATGCAGAACATGTTCTTGAATATTGGGATTTTCTTATGTCGCGGGTTGATATGAGGTTGCATCTTAGAGAAAGGGATTTATTTAATGCAACAGTTCACATGTTTCCAACAAATAATTTGGTGTCCTTCCATAACAGGCATATGTTAAAATCATTAAATTCTCCAATTGCACAATGTATTGCTGAGAATTTAAGGAATTCAAAACTCAGTGGTGCTAATGATGATCAATTGGACCGTGAAGTTTTGTTGTGTCATGGTCAACATGTTATGTTGACATGTAATTTGTGGGTCGAAGCTGGTTTGGTGAATGGTGCACTTGGTTATGTGAATGATATATTTTATATGCCTGCCTCTAAGCCACCTCAGCAGCCAATGTTCACAACTGTTGTTTTTTATAAGTATGTTGGTGTTCCATTTGATGCAAGTAATCCAAACATTGTACCTATCACACTAGTGATAAGAGGAAATAAAAAACAAATTCCTTTAAAGATGGCCCGGGCTCTTACAATCCACAAATCACAGGGATTCACTTTAGAACGAGCATAAATTGATATCGAGAATAAATAGGAGCAAGGGCCTAACCTTCACATCCATATCAAGAGTGAAATCAATAGATGGTTTACGCATTGCACCGCCTTTCTCTTTTCAACGTTATGCCAAGATGAAAGATAGTGCATATGCTACAATTAGGAAGAAAGAAGAGGAGCGATTGAAGTCCATATCGCTATGAAACACAACTATTAATACTTTTAGCTATTTATAGAATGTTTTTTGAATTTATTTTATTTTCCTCTTTATTTACATTTAATATAATAATGATTTTGATATATTAATGAGATGAATACATTCATCATATTCATAGTAATATTTCAGAAAGTTGTTTATATTGTTTTTCATGTTGTTCAATTTACTTGTGTTTTTTTTTAGTGGTTATTGTTATTTTGTTTACAATCAACCATTCAGTGATAAAGAACCAATTATATGAGCCAATCATTAAAATTCAAGGTTGAATTCCATATCACTATGACCTGCAACTAATAATATTGTGACATATTTATAGAATATTTTTTAATTTCTTTTATTTTCCTCTTTATTTGCATTTACTATAATAATGATTTTTGTATATTAATTAAATGAATACATTCATAATATTCATAGTAATATCTCAGAAAGTTGTTACATCACTTTTCATGTTCTTCAATTCACTTCCTTTTTTTAAGTCATTATTGTTCTTTTGTTTATAATGAACCATTCAGACATATACAACCAGTTATATGAGCCAATACTTAAAAATCAATAATGATTTCCATATCCCTATGACATGCAACTAATAATATTGTGACCTATTTATAGAATGTTTTTTGAATTGCATTTATTGTCCTCTTTATTTACATTTAATATAATATTGATTTTCACATATTATTGAGATGAATACATTCATCAGGTTCATAGTAATATTTGAGATTTTTTTTTTAAATCATTTTTCATTCATCATATTCATAGTAATATTTGAGAAATATGTTTACATTGTTTTTCATGTTCTTCAATTTACTTCTTCTTCTTATGTGGCTATTGTTCTTTTCTTTTTACAATGAACCATTAACATATAAACAACGAGTTATATGAGACAACCATTAAAAATCAATTTAATAATTTTTTCATATTGATATTAATATTGTGAATTCATATTATATCACGAATTAACAAAATTATGGGCTAAATGCTATTAATATTATTATTTACAATGATATCCAATAGTAATGAAAATTTTCTCCACCATACTGAAAATTACCAATATTAATATTGGTAATTAGTCTATCTATTAATATGTCTATTAATTAATGTTAATGATGTTATATATTAATATTAAACAAATATTGTTTCTATACATTAATATGAATATCAACATTAAACATCGTTGTAAATATTTTGATTGAAGATTAGGTTTAATATATTTAGGTTTATTTTGGTTCAATGACAACATATTTATATTTGATATTAATATTTAACTAAAATCAATATATGCATTAACATTAATTTAAATAAAAATATATAAGTACTAACATTATTGATATTTGATTTTAAACATAAATTTTACAAAATTGTGAATTCTTGTTGACTATTGTAATAAGGTCATATCGCTCATTTAATTTTATCACTCATTTCATATGTATAGTATGTATTGCCAATGAGGCTTATATTTGTAGAAATTTTTATATCATTTGGTTCATGTAGTGTTAGGTTATTTTATAGCATGACTTTTTTAAGATAAAGTTTTCTAACAATAATAAAAATTGGATGTTATGTTTTATATATATTTATATGTGTGTATGCATAGATTTTTGTGTGTGTGTATTAATTTTGATTTTGTCATTTTTCCTTTCAAATTCAGATATGGATGACAATGATGGCATCTATTATAATCACGCAGCGGAAAATATTTCTAGAGTGATAAGTTCTCTTTCGTATCTTCGGAACAAGTTCAATAGAAAACATGGCTTCAATCTTACATTTATTAATGAGCATCTTTGAGTGCTAGATGAAATGAAAACAAATGTAAAATAATTGTTGCGTGTGCACATGAGGGAGGTTGGGAGGAAAACAAGAAGGGATTGGTTGGAAAGCATTAAGTATCGTGATCATTATCCTGTTGATTTGAATTGGTGTTCCTTTTGTCGTCGATCTAGTTGTGTTTTGGAAGAGGCTAGTTGATAAATGACTTTTGATTTAGTGTTTGAAGTCCATTTTTGTAGTGGAATTTTTTGATGTAAAGACAACAAAAAAATATATGTTACTTTCCATGTTCTTTCTTTGGTTGCAATGATGGTGAAATTAAATATCCATTTAATGTTAATATTATTGTTTATCCCTTAGGTTCACCAATTCATTTGGTTTATAATATTATACCCTTGGTTTTATTATTTCTTTTGGTTTATAATATTAATAATCCCTTGGATTTATTAATCTCTTGAATTTAAAATATTAATTATTGGGGTATATTAATTTCTTAGGGTTTTGAGTTTAAAATATTTATTCTTATGGTTTATTAATCTCTTGTGTTTTTAATATTTATCTCTTTCCCTTATTGATCCCTTAGGTTTTTAATATTTATCCCTTGTTGTCACTGATTCCTTTGATTCATAATATTAAACCCTTGGGTTTATTCATTCTTTTGGTTTATAATATTAATAATACCTTAGGCTTATTAATCTCTTGAGTTTAAAATATTAATTCTTAGGGTTTAGTAATCTCTTGTGTTTTTAATATTAATCGCTTGGCCTTATTGATCCCTTGGGTTTTTAATATTTATCCATTGGGTTCACCATTTCCTTTGGTTTATAATATTAAACCCTTGGTTTTATTAGTTATTTTGGTTTATAATATTAATAATCCCTTCGGTTTATGAATCTCTTGAGCTTAAATTATTAATTGTTGTGGTTTATTAATTTCTTAGGTTTTTTAGTCTAAAATATTAATTCTTAGGGTTTCTTAATCCCTTGAGTTTTCTAATTATTTGGGTTGATAATATTAGGCATTAAATATTATTCGTACACTTTAATATTAATGCATGGTCCAATGTCACATTATAAAAAACATTGTATCAATATGAAAATCAACCATAGGTCACCATTTTTAATCATTGTTAGTCGTAGTCGATCAAGGTCTTCCATGGTCGAATGTCACATTGTGACAAATATTGTCTCAATATGAAAATCAACCATGGCCAACCATGGTCATTTTTCATCCAACATCGCATTGTGACAACAATTATCTCAATGTTTAAATCAAGCATGGTCAATCATGTTTATTTTCCGATGTATAGTATTTATCTAAAGGCTTTTATATACTTGAGGTTTATAATATTAATCTCTTAGGTTTAATATTACTCCATTGAGTTTATAATATTAATAATCATGTGATTTTATCAATCCTTTGTGTTTAAGATATTAATTTGTAGGCTTTATTAATCTCTTATGTTTTTAATATTGATCCGTTTGTCTTATTGATCCCTTAGGTTTGTAATATTTATCCCTTGGGTTCACTAATTCCTTGGGTTTATAATATTAAACTCTTGGTTTTATTAGTTCTTTCAGTTTATAATATTAATGATCCCTTGGGTTTTAAAATCTCTTGAGTTTAAAATATTAATTTTTAGGGTTTATTAATTTCCTAGGTTTTTTAGTTTAAAATATTGATTCTTAGGGTTTATTAATCTCTTGTGTTTTTAATATTGATCCCTTGGCCTTAGTGATTCCTTATATATTTAATCTTTATCCATTAGGTTCACCAATTCCTTTGGATTATAATATTACACCCTTGGGTTTATTAGCTCTTTTGGTTTATAATATTAATAACCCCTTGGGTTTATTAATCTCTTGAATTTAAAATATTAATTCTTAGGGTTTATTAGTTCTTTTGATTTATAATATTAATAAACCCTTATGTTTATCAGTTATTTTAGTTTATATAATTAATAATCCCTTGGGTTTTAAAATCTCTTGAGTTAAAAATATTAATTCTTAAGGTTTATTAATTTAGTAGGGTTTATTAATTTATTAATCTCTTGTGTTTTTAACATTTATCCCTTGGTCTTATTGATCCCTTAGGTCTTTAATATCTATCCCTTAGGTTCACCAATTCCTTTTGTTTGTAATATTAAACCCTTGGGTTTATTAGTTCTTTTGGCTTATAATATTAATAACCCCTTGTGTTTATTAATCTCTTGAGTTTAAAATATTAATTCTTAGGGTTTATTAATCTCTTGAGTTTAAAATATTAATTCTTAGGGTTTATTAGTTTCTTGGTTTATAAATTAATATTTCTCCTTTGAGTTCACTAATTCCTTTGGTTTATAATATTAAACCCTTGGGTTTATTATTTCTTTTGGTTTATAATATTAATAATCTCCTGGGTTTATTAATCTCTTGAATTTAAAATATTAATTATTAGGGTTTATTAATTTCTTAGGTTTTTGGGTTTAAAATCTTTATCCTTAGGGTTTATTAATCTCTTGTGCTTTTAATATTGACCCCTTGGCCTTATTGATCCCTTAGGTTTTTAATATTTATCCCTTGGGTTCACCGATTCCTTTGGTTTATAATATTTAACCCTTCAGTACATTAGTTATTTTGGTTTATAATATTAATAATCCCTTTGGTTTATTAATATTTTGAGTTTAAAATATTGATTCTTATGGTTTATTAATTTCCTAGTTTCTTTAGTGTAAAATATTAATTCTTAGGGTTTATTAATTTCTTGTATTTTTAATATTATTTATTCCCTTGGCCTTATTGATCCTTTAGGTTTTTAATATTTATCCCTTGGGTTCACCAATTCCTTTGGTTTATAATATTAAACCCTTGGGTTTATTAGTTCTTTTTGTTTATAATATTAATAATCCCTTGGGTTTATTAATATCTTGAGTTTAAAATATTTATTCTTACGGTTTATTAATTTCTTAGGTTTTTGAATTTCAAATATTAATTCATAGGGTTTATTAATCCCTTGAGTTTTCTAATTGTGACAACAATTGTCTCCATGTTTAAATCAAGCATGGTCAACCACGTTTATTTTATGGTTTATAGTATTTATCTAAGGGTTTGTATATACTTCAAGTTTATAATATTAATCTCTTAGGTTTAATATTATTCCCTTGGGTTTATAATATTAATAATCATGTGAGTTTATCAATCCATTGTGTTTAAGATATTAATTTGTAGGATTTATTAATATCTTATGTTTTTAATATTGATCTCTTTGTCTTATTGATCCCTTAATTTTTAATATTTATCCCTTGAGTTCACCAATTCCTTGGGTTTATAATATTAAACTGTTGGGTTTATTAGTTCTTTTGGTTTATAATATTAATAATCCCTTGGAATTTTAAATCTCTTGAGTTTAAAATATTAATTCTTAAGGATTATTAATTTCTTAGGGTTTTGAGTTTAAAGTATTAATTGTTAGGGTTTATTAATCTCTTCACTTTAAAATATTAATTCTTAGGGTTTATTAATTTATTAGTTTATAATATTTATATTGATCCCTTGAGTTTATAATATTCTTCCCTTAGGTTTACTAATTTCTTGGGCTTATAATATTAAAAGCTTCCGTTGATTTGTTCCTTAACTTTCTAATATTAATAATTCCTTTGGTTTAACATTTAATGCCTTCAGTTTTTTAATCCCTTGAGATTAAAATATTAATGTTGTTTTCATGGTTTATAGTATTTATCTAAGGGTTTTATATTTAACGGTTTTTTATACTTAAAGGTTTATAATATTAATCTCTTATGTTTAATATTGTTCCCTTAGGTTTATAAACCCTTGGTTTCTTACTATTATTCCCTTGGGTTTATTATTTCCTTGAGTTTTTAATATCAATCCATTGGGTTTATTGATCCTTCACTTTATTTCATTAGGTTTATATTGTTAACAATCCCTAAAGTTGATTGTTCTTTGGTTTATAATATTAATAATCATGTGATTTTATCATTCATTTGTATTTAAAATATTAATTCCTAGGCTTTATTAATCTCTTCTCTTCTTAATATGGATCCCTTGGGGTTCTTGATCTCTTAGGTTTTTAATATTTTTTCCTTGGGTTCTCCAATTCCTTTAGTTTATAATAATAAACCCTTGGATTTATTAGTTATTTTGGCTTATAATATTAATAATCCCTTGATATTTTTAACTAAGGACCTTAGTTAAAAATAAAAATAAAAATGAACCTAATCAATAGTCCTACAATGTACGCCTTCCTTTCATGCAGGGAACCACTGATAGGATTGCTAGGATCCTTAAGAAACATAAGGTTTCTTCTTCCTTCAAGCCCCTTAACACAATTCACAACTCTCTTAAATCGGTTAAAGATCCGGTAGACCCTAGGGATGGGAAAGGTGTCTACATTATTCCATGTTCTTGTGGGACACCTTACATTGGTGAAACCGGTTGGTCTATAAATCAAAGGATCTGTGAACATGCTGTTGGAATTAAACATGGAAGATCTTGCTTCCCTACCCTAGCTGAACATACAAAAAAGACTAACCATCATATTTGGAAGAGGCTAAAGTCATAGCTAGGATTTACCATTTCCATCATTGAAAGTTAAGAGAGGCCTTAGAAACTGAAAAAAGACCCATTAATCTCAATAGAGATGACGGCTAGAATATCAGCAGGTGTTAGATCCATGCCTTTTATTCTTAATGGTCTTGTGTTTTCCACCCTTCACGTTTTTTTTTTTTAATCTCCTTGGACCTCGCTTAAAAAATAAGTAAAAAAAAATAATAAAAATTAATTAATTAATTAATTAATTAATTAAAATAAATAAATAAATAAATATATATATATATATATTGAAATAAAATAAGAATAGGAGAGCCCTTCTTGTTTGGAGAGGAGAGCCCTTCCAAGCGGTCAAGCAAGGGTTCCCTAAACCTTGGACTCAGAGCCTCATTATACCTATTTTCAAAAGTGGGGATACAAATAACCTCTCTAATTATCGAACAATTATGATCAACCCTCTCTTAGCCAAGTTATATGGTATTATTTTGGAAAAGAAGTTGAGCATTTGGCTTGAAAGTGAAGGTAAGTGGGCTAAAGGCCAAGCAGGTTTTAAAAGGCAACACTCAGCAACAGACCACCTCGTTACGCTTAGGATCATTGTGGAAAAATGCCACAATGATAAATCCAATCTCTTCTGTTGCTTTGTGGATTTTAGAAAGGCTTTCGATACGGTTCCTAGAAATAACCTATGGAATAGATTATAAGAACTAAATGTTCCTTTCAAGCTAAGAACGGCTGCTATAAGGTTATACAATAATGTAATTGCCAAGTTAAAGAGAAATGAGCGGTGGTCGAAAGATATTAAGTGTAATATCGGAGTTAAACAAGGTTGCCCCCTCTCCCCTACCCTATTTGGCATTTACATTGACAAGCTAGAAGGTTGCTTAGAGGAAGCAGGATATGCTGGCACGATCTTAGCTAGGATAGTCGTCATCCTTCTTCTCTATGCTGACGATATTGTTCTCCTCGCAAGGTGCCCATCTGATCTTGATAAGCAACTTAGACTTCATATGGATTTATGCTCTACCATGGGTATGTCTGTTAACATTGACAAAACAAAAGTTATGATTATCAAATCCAAGAAGGACACTAACGCTAATTTTATGTATCACAATAGTAACTTGGAGGAAGTTTCTTCTTACAAGTACCTAGGAATTGATATTCATCACAAGCTCAACTAGAACTATAGCATTCAGAAAATGATTAGTGTGGGGTTAAAAGCTTATTTTGGTCTAGAAAATAATTCTAAAACAATAAGCCTCATAATGTGGGATAGAAAGAAGTTCCTCTTTGAAACTTTAGTCACTCTTGTTATCTTATATGGATGTGAGGTTTGGGGTTGTAGCATCTCTAGAGAATCCTAGAGAAAGATTGAGCAAGTCCAGAAGCTTTTTATAACGTATAACCTTAAAATTAAAAGCAATACACCCTATCCTATTCTCCTTATAGAAGTGGGTCTTTCCTCTATCGAGAGCCTAGCTATGACTAGGCTTCTATTGTACAAGCACGAGCTCAATAGCATAGGAGTCCATAGACTTCCTAAGCTAGCTTAAAATTCCAGCCAAAACCACCTAAGGCTTAAACGAGGTTTGTATAAAGACACCAGGACCTGGTTAAACCAATGGGAGATCGACGAGAATGTTGCATTGCAAAACATCAATAACATTAAAAAAATTGTTACTTCTAAGTTCAAAGAAAATATGTGGTGTGAGAAAGATCTAGTAGCGAAAAGAAAATTAAGGTATTATAAGGAGGTCATCAACCCCCACCTTAGAAGATCAAAAGTATCTCTCTATTTTAACTAGCTCAAAGAAGAAAATTAATATAGCCAAGATTAAAACAAACTCTCATGAGCTCCATAGTGAAACAGGTCGTTGGACAGTTCCTAAAACACCATGGATGGAAAGGATCTGCCATCTCTGTGAGAATATGAACATCGAGGATGAAAATCACTTCCTCTTAGAGTGCCCCGCGTACAACCACATTAGAGCTCAATTTCGTAATCTTTGTTGCAATACTAACCTTCCTAGCCTTTTAAGATGTCAAACTTATAGTGAGCTAGGAAGGCTTCTCTCCAAGCTTTTTGAGCATAGGAATAAAATCTTAAATCAAATTAAATAACTCTTTTATTTAGGTCCGATAGACCAAATATTGGTCTCAGTGGATGTTAACCATCATCATATATATATATATATATATATATATATATATATATATATATATATATATATATATATATATATATATATATATATATATATATATATATATTAATTATATCTATTATTAAATAATTAAACAATTAAATAATTAAATAAAACTAGCTGTTATTAATCAATTTTAATTTTCAAAGTCAAATTAGTCGTTAGGATAACGGTTAGTTTAGCCATGTTAGTTTAACCATTTCTACATCTATTTAAACTCAACGTGTTGATCTGATCTCTCACCTAGTCTTGATGATGAACCACACTAGTTGGTTTGAAACCCGTTGACAATGTCCATTTGCATGTGATTATTACCAAAAAAGTTCTATAATTTTTAGGATGGATCACAGAAGCCAAAATTCTAAAAAAACTTATTTTTATATAAAATTTATATAAATTATTAATTTTTTTTAGTTGGTTTATTAGTTTATTTTAAAATTAAAAGAATTTATTTTATAATATTTTTATTAAAAAATTAATTATATTATTTTTACAAAAATTATATATATATATATATATATATATATATATATATATAATTAAAAATAATCAATTACTTTTTATATAAGAGGCAGTTATTAAGCAACAACACTAGATATTACACTTGTTTAAAATTGGGATCAGTGTCAAATGTGATTCAATTTAGTTAAAAAAATAATTAGATAATATTATAATAATTTGTATCTAGATAATATTATGATGAGAAAAATCTTTACACATTGATTTTAAAATATAGACACCCTCCATCCTCCATTAATTAGGTAAATGATTTACTTATAGGTTTAAACTCAAGTAAATTTTAAGGTTTTTTTAATTTAATACCAAGTTTATCTTAACTTGACTTAATTAATTAACAATATTACCATAATCAATAATATATATATATATATATATTTAAGGCACTTTATGTTAACATAATAATTTATATTTTAGTTCAAACTTGATATTAAAAACAATTTAAATTATAATTTTATTTGGAGATTCTTTATGTCACATCCTTTATGGGAAGTTTTTTTTGTTAATCAAAACATAAATTTGACTACACTAAGAAAATATTTATATTATATTATCTATGAAAAATTGTTATATTAATTAAACCAAAATTTCAATTAAACTCAAAGCTTCTCTATGTTACATCATTGATGGGATTCTTTACATTATATGGCTAATTTTATTTCATAAAAGGTATCAAAATCTTAACCCCACATTAAACACTAAAGTCAAAAGTGTGAAAGAAAATCCTAGAAACTTCAACCTCACATTGAATACAACATGTCAAACTCACTCATTTCAAGAAAAAGTTATGCAAGGACATCTTTCTTTATGTAAAAATGTATCTTTGCAACATAACTACACTATTATTCATCCCAGTTGAAAAATTAATTCAAGGACAACTTCTTTTATGTAACAATTTAGAATATAATTTTATTTCAATATTCTTTTTTATATGAAATTTTAAATTATATTTTTATTTCTATATTTTTTTATGTCACATCATGCATGTGATGTTGTTTGTTAAATAAACTATAAATTTGACTACACTAAGAAATTATTTTTATTATATCATCCAGTAAAAATTGTTATATTAATTAAACTAAAATATCAACTACAATCAAAACTTCTTTACGTTACAACATTGATGAGAGTCTTTACATTAAATTATCAATTTTCTTTCATAAAAGTATCAAAATCTTAACCCCACATTAAATATTAAAATCAAAAGTGTTAAAAAAAATCCCAAAACTTCAACTCCACATTGAATACAACATATTAAACTCACTCACGTTAAGAAAAAGTTTTGCAAAAACATCTTATTTATATAAAAAGCTGAAAAAATTATGCAAATACATCTTCGTTTTATATAAAAATATATCTTACAACATGACTACACTAATATTCAAAATACATTTTACAAACATAACTACACTAATGTTCAACCAATCAAAGAAATAACCTCAAAGTTAACACTCTACCTTGCATATCAACCACAAGTTTTCATCCACTAAGTTTGTCGAGTAAGGCTTTACGTTTCATATAGGCGGTTGTAAATGTATGATATGAAAAGTTAGGAAAATGTAGGTTATGTTTAGAGTAGTTAATTATGGTTGTATGTTCAAATGTAATTTTTTAATTAAAAAGATTGGCTGGTTCCAAATTAAAGAGAATTTAATTAAATAATAATATTATAAATTTTACAAACATAATATTATAATTAGCAATAATATATAATTTTTACATATTTATTTAAATTTTTATGTATTATTTTAATTTTCATATAAGTTGAAACTCATATTAAATATAAGTAATTTTTTAATTAAAAAGTTTTCAAAATTAAATATAAGTTAGGCCAAGTTTTATATTATATTCTTACTTAATAATGATCTAGCATTATTAATCATAAAATTTATGATTTTGATAAATTTTTATTTACAATATTTAATAGGTAATTTAATAAGTTAAACCATAATATAATGAAAATAATAATAATAATTATTATAATAATAATAATTATTATTATTTTTATTATTATTATTATTATTATTATTATTATAATAAATAATTAATTAATTAAAAATAAATAAATAATACAATTGTTATTTAATTTTTAAATTAAATTTCTTATTCTAGTCAAACTAGTCGTTATTCTACAAAGGTTAGTTGGAGTTTTCCTTTCTATTTAAACTAGGTCCTAGATAAGATATCTCATCTTGTCCTGATGATGAACCCCACTAGTGTCGTCGACAAAATCTGCTTGAAATCTGCTTGAATGTGATCGATCGTGATGAATAAATAGTGGAAGTGAATCACTTGATGAATAAATAGTGGAGGTGAATCATTGCCCAGAAATATCTAACATAATTTACATGTTAGTTAATATTTTATATTAAATATCAATTAAATTATAATTCTATTTGGAAATTCTTTATGTTGCACCATTTTTTTTTGTAAGTTTGGTATTACCTTTCATTTTTCTTTTTCTTATTTTATTCATTTTTTTCTTTTTTTTTACTCCATCTTCATCAATATATCCAAATACATCACCTCGATCGGAAATATGTTGCACCATTTTAACTACACTAAGAGCTTCTTTATGTTATATCATCCATATGAAATTGTGAAGTTAATTGAACTAAAATTGCAACTCAAAACTTCTTTAAGTGACATAATTAGTTACATCATTTCTGAAATTATTTACCTTATATCAATATTTTTCTTTCATAAAGATATTAAAATTTAACATAGTATTTACCTTATATCAATATTTTTCTTTCATAAAGATATTAAAATTTAACCCTATATTAAATAATAAAGTGTTAAAAAAAATCAATTCGACATGTTAAACTCACTCACGAGCAAAAAAAAATTGCAGTATGTATGTGTAACAATATATCTTGCAACATAACTCCACTCATATTTAACCAAGCTCAAGAAATAATCTTACTCTACCTGGGCTCTTGTAATTTTATTTTACTTTGCATTTTTTTAGTATGTTTACTTATGTCATCATGGAGTTCTTTTTCTTGGGGTCTACTCATGTTGGTGTTATAGAAATTCTTATTTTGTGATTAGACTCTTGTTTAATTTTGCTTTGCTTTTAATGTTGAGTTTTAACTTTAGCTTTAGTTATGTTCTTTAAAATTATGATTTATTTTTTTTTGCCAGTTTCATTAAGCCTCAAGTCTTTGAGTTTCAATGTGTATTAAAAAAGATAAAAACCAAGAGTATTTTTTATCTTTTTCTTTGAACATTCCTAAAACCCTTATTATTACAAGTTGTTAAATTTGTTTGGGCATATCAGGAAATCATTCCAACTTTTTGTAATATTACATAATGTCGTGTGTCTATGAACTTTAATGAGTATATGAGCGCGCTTGTTGGAAGCGTTGTACGTTTCCTGCATTTAATATGCCACACGGAGTAATTTAATTTAGGTGGTCGTATAACAAAGTTATTTTTTTGGTTTCATTTAGATTGCCGAAATGTAGTCCATGAAACGTTAGGAAAATGCAGGTGATGTTTATAAACATAGATAGAGGGTTAATTATGGTTGTATCTTCAAATTGCATATTGGATAGATTGAATATAATTTTTTAATTGAAAATTTGTTTTTCTTTAAAATTGGCGTGGATTCTTAATTAGATTCAATTAATTAAATAATATTATATTAAAATATACTTTATCATGTTTAATTTATTCTTTATTTTCCATTAATATTGATATTGATGAGAGAAGTTTATATATATATATATATATATATATATATATATATATATATATATATATGAAAAAATAAATAAATAAAAGTTTATATATATATAAAGAATGGGAAAAAAGTAAATAAATAAAATTGTAAAGAATACTAATTTAAGAAGATATGAACTATGTGTTTTATTAAATCAATTAAAATTAACAAAACCATATAAATTAAATGGTTGGTAAATATTGATAGGCATCGATCCATTATAACCTCAACACACTTACCTCATGACACATCTCACTTTGTCAATATTAAAAAAGTCATAGAAATTAACTAAATTATAACTTTATTTTAAATCATTATTAGTACTAATAATTATAAAAAGAATTAATATATGTATATATATATATATATATATATATATATATATATATATATATATATATATATATATATATATATATATAACAAGATTCTTAGCCTTGGAGATTCACCCTTACTTTTCTATGGAGGTTCTTAACTTGTAAATAAGCGTTGCTACAATACCATGAGCCAATTACATAGTTTATCAATGTTACATGCCCAAACAACCATTACTCATTTTACAATAAAACTATCTTATATATTTTATTTTAGAGTTGTCTTTAGTGCGACTTTTTGGAATTTCCAGTGGAAAAATCTGTCGAAAAAAAATTGACGTTGAATCTTGATTTATGTTATTTAAACCATTTTTTTACTGTATATATGGATTCAACATGCTAAAAAACCCTTGGGCACTTCGATTGTGCAAGCCGGAAAAATCCACAGGAAAAACCTTCAAAAAGTCGCACAACTCATTTTATTTCACTTTAATTTTATAACATATTTTTAATTAAAATGGAAATAAAAAAGGACATAACTACCTTTGAGATAAATCTGAAGTCTTTATTAGTCACAACTATAAATATTCTAAAATAAACATATCTATAAACTATTTTAATAAGAAAAAAATACACTCAATTAATTTGTACAGTCTTTTCCAAACATAAAAATATAAACTCAAAATTAGATTAAAAAAAATTATTAAGAAGTGAAACTTACATATTAATATAAGAAAGAAAAATCTATAGAATTTTTTTTTTTTTTTTAACAAGAACGGTTATGGTTTATATTAGAATTTGGCCAAAATGCCTTTCACCAGATACATTTGATCGGGCATAGCCCTTAACCTTTCTTTCACTAACTAATCACAGGCCCCTAAACTTGGAAAACCGCAAGATTTACTCGAGACTATCGAGTCTATCTCCGTTATTTTCCCTATCTTAAAGAGACAAACAAATTGTTTCAGCAAAATGTAGAAAAACATGACAAACTTTATGGAATGGGGTCCCAATTCTCAATTCCATTTGCCAAGAGACAACCAGCTAGAAGTGAAACTGCCCTGTTGGCTTCCAAGTCAGCAGCTTTATTATTTTCCCTCAAAACATGAAGGAAGGAAGTAGTCCGGAAGGATTTCACCAAATTTCTGGTTCTTGAAATTACTCTTGCCAGTCTAATGTCTGCATGAGAGGAATCCTCCACTAGAACTTTGATAATGGATTGAGAGTCTCCTATGATACTGATATTTGAAAGACCGAAAGCCTTTGCTTGCTTGAGACCTTGTAGAAGAGCCAAGGCTTCAGCTTGCATGCTGGTAGAATGCCCTAAAACCCAAGCGAACTTTGCCACAATAATACCCTCTTTATTTTTAATAATTCCTCCTGCCCCAGCCAAACGAGGATTGCCTTTCGCTGCTCCATCGAAGAATAAAGAGAATCTGGAATGCCTGAGGAGCAGATCCGAAAGATCATTCTCCTTCGCTCTGAATTGCCACTCTTTTGTGGCCTTGTAATGCCTTATTTCACTAGAAAATTATTAAAAAACATAAATATCACTATTTTTAAAATAAAATGACTTAATTTATTATAACATGCAAATATATTTTATATAAAATACAATAAATCAATTCAAATTACAGTCATCCCAAAAGCTAAAATGGAAGATTAAAAAGGTACAAGTACATACTACACATCAAAAATTATTCAACAAAACCACAATCATTGTAAATGAGAAATGTTACCCTTAAGAAGTGGACACTATTGAATCATCATTAAACGAGCTAGGTATTTCCTAATTAATTGCTAAACAAAATTAAAATCATTGGAAATGAGAAATTTTACCCTTAAGAAGTGGACACTATTGAATCATTAGATGAGAGAGGTGTTCCTTAATTAAGGGGTGCATTATACTAAGGGAGGTTATTCGCCCTAGCCATCTACCTCATCTGAATATAACTCCTCAAGGAGGTTACTTGCCCTCGCTAACTACATCATAGTTAGCATAACCCTCACTATCTTCACATTCCTTCTAATTCAAACAATGTTGTTTCCAACTTGTTTGAGTACCTTTGATCAATTGTTGCATCAATTCTTTTACTCAATCGGCTAAATATTTTCAAGATAACAATTTCAAAATTTCTTTCCCTCGTGTTGTTATCAAATTTCCATCTTCATTCATTATAATGATCATAATCATCCGTCATCTTGGAAAGCATTTTCGATAACTGAATTTGATTTGTGGCAGCTATTACTTCTTTCAGAGGGAAAATAAGCGCTGAAAATCTCATGGCTTCATACTTGGATAAACTTCACGAACACATCCTTCGTATCTCTGCTCATGAAATTTTGGAAGGTTCCAAAGTTGAATACCATCGATAAATTGTAACAGTGAAATATGCCCATTTTCCTCCTGCACCAAAATTCGGAATATAAATTATGTAAACGATATCACTCAATTCTATCAAAACGACCTTCATGGAATTTGTAAACTCCTTTTCGTGACAACATCATAAGCATATCATTTTTTGCTGACCCGCAACTTTTCATCATCAACAACAAGGAGAAAAAACAATAAGAAATGAAAATAATTTTCTTTCCAAGTTATAAACGAATCATTTTTCTTTTCAAAACATACCCAAAAAAAAATAAAAAATTGTTAAAAATATGGCAACTAATTGTAATTAATGGAAATTACCGGATCGAAGAGGCAGTTATGTAACGAAGTAGCCAAGGGTAAATTGGGATGGCATGAGAGGCTTGTCATAAAAAGAGAATCATTGTTGATTATTAAAGTTTTCAATCCCTTGCCATGTAGAAGTTTCCTTGACACCTTGTCAAGGTTTTACCACATAAATATTTATGTATTTACCTTTGTGTGTTTAATTCTGTTTTCCATTCAGTTATATATTGTATTTCTTTCTCCTTTAATGTGTTCCTGAGTACAATAAGTGGTGTCAGAGCCAGTTAACCGCACTAGTAAGGAATGTAAGTGTGTTTGCGGAACTATCCGGAAAGAAGGGTTGTCAATTGTTGTTGTGGTTAAAATTGATTTTCCATCAGTCAAGTCATTAACACGCCACCCGAGCCAAATCAACTAGTTGATTGAGACGACGCGTTGTTGTTGAATCCATATTGATGTCAGTTCTCTGTTGTGGGAACTAGGACGAGTAGATTGCTGAGGACGAGAATATTGTTGTTGTTGCCGGAGAGAAGGAGTTGCACGTTGTTAGTGCAGAGGTTGATAACTAATGCCGCTTTGTTGTCATTGTAGGAGGGAAGAGCTCGAAAGGGCAGTGAATGAGCAGCAATTTTCTTTTGTGGGAGCCGACTGTTCATGAGCAGCAATTTTCTTTTTTCGGAGCTGACTGTTCTTGGCCACCATAGGAGTACCTAATTTTGCAGAAGCCATCAGAGGAGAGACAGAAGGTTGATTAAGGGATTGCTGCCGAAAATACCATCCGGAAAGAAGGGTTGTCAATTGTTGTTGTGGTTAAAATTGATTTTCCATCAGTCAAGTCATTAACACGCCACCCGAGCCAAATCAACTAGTTGATTGAGACGACGCGTTGTTGTTGAATCCATATTGATGTCAGTTCTCTGTTGTGGGAACTAGGACGAGTAGATTGCTGAGGACGAGAATATTGTTGTTGTTGCCGGAGAGGAGGAGTTGCACGTTGTTAGTGCAGAGGTTGATAACTAATGCCGCTTTGTTGTCATTGTAGGAGGGAAGAGCTCGAAAGGGCAGTGAATGAGCAGCAATTTTCTTTTGTGGGAGCCGACTGTTCATGAGCAGCAATTTTCTTTTTTCGGAGCTGACTGTTCTTGGCCACCATAGGAGTACCGAATTTTGCAGAAGCCATCAGAGGAGAGACAGAAGGTTGATTAAGGGATTGCTGCCGAAAATACCATCCGAGTAATTTTTTAAATCAAGACAATTGTTGATTGAAAGTAAATTTTTCATAAAATTTTTGGGCTAACAAGAAAAAAAACCAGTGAAAATTCTCAGAAATATATTAAATTTATTTGATGAAAAAAAATGGAGTAGGGTTTCTTTAGCTGAAGAAAAAAAATCATTTTTTTAAATAAAAACATAATTGTGAAAATTTACAGATTAGGGTTTGTTAGGCAAAAAAAAATTGGGGAAATCATAATTTTTTAAACCCTAAGGAAAAATTGGGGAAATCATAATTTTTAAACCCTAGTTGAAAGAAGGGAAACCTGCAAATTTTTTTATACCCTAGTTGAAAGAAGAGAAACCTGATTTTTTTTTGAAACCCTAGTTGAAGGAAGAGGGTTTGTAGGGAGAAATGGAAAAAATGACGAATGCTAAATTTGAGGTGGAGAAGTTCACTGACAAGAAAAATTTCGCATTGTGGAAATTGAAAGTTAGGGACTTGTTGGTGCAACAAGGGTTTCACAAAGCATTAGACGGAGTAAAGAAAAAACCTGCAAGCTTGACATATTCAAACTGGGAGGACTTGGATGCTCGAGCTCTCAGTACCATCAAGTTATGCCTAGCAGATGAAGTTCTCTTCAATATTGTCAAAGAGAGTACAACAACAGGTTTGTGGGAAACTGGAAACTTTGTATATGACAAAATTATTAACAAAAAGAATTTATTTGAAAAGACAATTGTACAGTCTTTGGATGAAAGAGGGTACAAAAGTTGCAGAACATATAAATTTTTTTAATATACTTATTTTCCAGTTGTCAAATATGGAAGTTGAAATTCAGGAAGAAGACAAGGCTATAACCTTGTTGTGTTCTCTGCCTGAATCATGGGACCACTTCGTAACTTCAATTAGTTTGAGCACTGCTAATTCTTTAAAATTTGAATCAGTTGTGGGTGTTCTGTTATCTGGAGAAGTACGAAGGAAATCCAGTATTGAAACATTTGCACCAGAAGCCATGGTAGCCAGAGGTCGGTCAAAGGAAAGAGGAGAGAAAACAAGGGGTTTTTCCAGATCAAAATCAAAGGGCGGCAAGAAGTGTAAAGCCAAGTGCTGGTACTGCAACAAAATTGGACACCTCAAGAAAGACTGTTGGAAATGGAAGGAGTCAGAAAACTAGATTAAGGAAGAAAATCACGTTGATTCAGGTATGATTGATGAAGTTTTAACTGTTGAAGATCTACTTGTTTGTAATGTCTCTCAAGATGTTGAAAATTGGCTGTTAGACTCTGGTGCTTCTCATCACATGAGTCCACACAGAAGTTGGTTTACTTCATATGACGTTGTAAATGGTAGTTCTTTGCTTATGGGTAATAATGCATCTTGTCGGACTGTTGGGATGGGAAATGTAAAAATTAAAATGTATGATGATCCAGTTAAAACATTATCTGATGTTAGGCATGTACTTGAACTAAAGAAAAAATTAATTTATTTGGGAGTTTTGGATTTGAATGGGTATAAATTTACAGGTAAGAATAGAGTGTTGAAAGTCTCAAAAGGAGGCTTGGTTTTTATGAAGTTTTAAAAGGTCAGAAACCTGTACAGACTCAAAGGAAGAACTCAAGTTAGTGAAGCAGCGATTGTATCAGAAAAAGTAGAAGAAGGTTCTCGTCTATGGCATCAACGGTTGGATCACATGAGCGAGAGAGGTCTTCAGGTACTGATGAACTGTAAGTTGCTTCCTGATTTGAAATAATTGAAGTTTGATTTTTGTAAACATTGTGTATATGGAAAACAATGTAAACAAAGGTTCAAAATTGGAAATAATATAGTAAAAAAATTTTAGACTACATTCATTCTGATCTATGGGGACCATCCCCTACTGTGTCTTATGGAGGTGCATTATATTTCTTAACATTTATTGATGATTTCTCCCAGAAAGTTTGGGTCTATATGTTGAAAAAGAAAATTGATGTATTTAATGTTTTTAAACAATTTAAAGATATGGTGGAAAAGAAAACAAGCAAATAAATTAAATGTTTAAGAACTAATAATGGCGGTGAATTTACTTCTTTAGAATTTGAACAATTCTGTAAGGATGAAGGGATTGTTAGACATAAAACTTCTGTTTATACTCTTCATCAAAATGGCGTTGCTAAACGTATGAATCAGACTCTTATGGAAAGAGCCAGAAGCATAATCAGCAATGCTAACCTGCCAAAGGAGTTGTCAATAGAAGAAGTATCTAATGTTTGTAATTTAGTTAACAGATCACCTTCGATTGCCATAAACTGTAAAATTCCTGAAGAAGTTTGGTCGGGTCAGTCTTGTGATTATTCGCATTTTAATATTTTTGGTTGTGATGCCTATGATCTTATTCCTAAAAATCGGCATTCAAAGTTAGATCCAAAAGAAAAATGCTATGTTTTTGTTGGGTATGATTATGCAGTGAAAGGATATAGGTTGTGGGATCCTTCTTCACGGAAGATAGTCATTAGTATAGATATAACATTTGATGAATATTCTCTTCTAAAATAAGATGTTCAAAAAGTTGAACAAGAACAGGTATCGCCAAATCAACAAATTCAAGTGGAGACTAAACCTTTTCCAGAAAGTCAAAAGGAAGGAGAGAATTCTGATGAAAAAGGTGAAGAGGCAAAGGAAACTGGAGAAATTCCAAAACCAATTCAGTAACCAGACACTCTAAAAAGGTCTACAAGGGAAAGAAAAACACCCAAAAGGTATGAAGATTATGCTTCATCTTTTGCATTGATCACTGAAGATGGGGAACCTTCTTGTTATCAGGAAGCAGTAGACGATTCATATAGTGAGATATGGAAAAAACTTATGGAAGAAGAAATGGATTCCTTAGCCAAGAATAATACCTGGGATCTTGTAGAATTTCCTGAAGGGAGAAGTGTTATTGGGTGCAAATGGGTCTTCAAGTTGAAGAGAAAAGTTGATGGAAGTATTGATGGGTATAAGGTGAGGCTGGTTGCAAAAGGGTATTCTCAAGTTGAAGGTATTGATTTCATGAAATTTTTTCACCATTCATTAAACTTGTTTCTATTTGTACTGTGTTAGCACTAACTGCATTACTTGACCTTGAGTTATAATAGTTAGATGTTAAAGCAACATTTATTCATGGTGATTTGGATGAAGAGATATATATGGATCAGCCATAAGGTTTTGTACAAGGTCGTAGTAGAATATTATCTTGCAAGCTCAGGAAATCATTGTCTGGTCTGAGGTTGTGACCCAGGTAATGGTACAAGAAGTTTGACTCCTTCATGTTGAGCCACAATTTTATCAAAAGTGGGTATGATGGCATTGTGTATACTTCAAAAGTTTCAATGGCATATTCATTATCTTGGTGTTGTATGTTGATGATAGGCTTATTGCAAGAAAAAACATGGAATAAATCAATAAGTTCAAGGCTTAGCTTTCTAGGACATTTGATATGAAGGATCTTGGAGCGGAAAAAAATATCTTGGGCATGGAGATACATAGAGACAGGAAGAATGGTAAGCTTTGGTTATCACAACAGAAGTATGTGGAGAAAGTACTTGAAAAGTTCAGTATGAACAATGTGAAACCTGTTAATGTTCCATTAGCTTCCCATTTTAAGCTTTCTTTGGATTTAAGTCCTAGAACTAATGAAAAAAAGAAGTATATGCCTTGTTTACCATATGCAAATGTGGTAGACAACTTAATGTATATGATGGTATCTACAAGACCTGACATTTCACATGTAGTTGGAGTTGTTAGAAAGTTCATGGAAAATTCAAGAGAAGAACATTGGCGAGCAGTGAAATGGGTGCTTTGGTATTTGAGAGGCACAAGTGACCATTGCATAAGCTTTGATGGTCATGAAGGTTCAGTCTGTTGATATGTGGATGTTGATTATGCAGGTGATTTGGAAAAAAGGAGGTCTACTACAGGTTATGTTTTTACTCTTGCAGGTGGAGCAATTAGTTGTATGTCAAAGCTTCAAGAGACAATTGCTTTTTCCACTACTGAAGCAAAGCATATAGCTACTTCAGATGCCTGTAAAGAGGCAATTTGGTTAAAATGTCTGCTTGATGAGATTGGAAGGACACAAGAGAAAGTGAATGTGTTCTGTGACACTTAGAGTGTTACTACAAATCCAACCTATCATAGCAAGACCAAGCACATTGATGTAAGGTATCACTTTGTGAGACATGTAATCGAAGGTAGCAAAGTAGTTCTCAAGAAGTTCAGTACACAGGAAAATCATGCAGACATATTCACGAAGCTAGTTACAGTAGAGGAGCTGAGATGGTGTCTCGCTTTTCTTGTTTTGCAAAAGAAATGATGAATGGGCATGGGCAAGAGATTAGGAAAATTGTTGTCAAGGTGGATTTTGTTAAAATTATGACAACTAGTTGTAATTAAAGGAAATTACTAGACAGTCGGTTTTTTATAACGAAGAGTCAGATATGTAATGAAGTAGCCTAAGTTATATTGGGATGGCCTGAGAGGCTTGTAAAAAAAGGAGAATCATTCTTGATTAATAAATTTTCGAATCCCTTGCCCCGTGGAAGTTTCCTTGACACCCTGTCAAGGTTTTACCACGTAAAGCTTTGTGTATTTACTTTTGTGTGTTTAATTCAATTTTCAATTTAGTTATATATTGTATTTCTTTATCCTTTAATGTGTTCCTGAGTACAATTAAAAAACAAATAAATAACAGGTAGTTATTGACCTTCTCTAACACATGTTTCGAATGCTGGAAAAAGAAATGTGTAGTCTAAAAAAACCCACAAAATAGCTCAGAAATTCCAACAAGATTATGAAAAATTCCAGCAAAGTTTTTTAAAAATCTGGGTTACAACTGTCAAATTTCAGCATTTTGGGTGCCTAGGTGTTCGATGGTGCTAAATCCATTTCTACCAAAAAAAACAATTGAAACACTCCAGCTACTTGATTGATTTTTTTTAATTACAGAATTCGAGCAAAAAAATTGTCGTCCACTATTTTGTTGCCTCAATTGCCCAAATGAAACATTGGATGAGACAAAGCCTCCATTTCTGTCTTTTCTTTCTGTATTATTTATTTTTTTATCATTGTAAAAGTATAAGTTGTTGTGGGCCCCTTTTCATTCACCATACACAATACACCAAGATAGTTAGGGGAGAGGCTTCTATTGTTGTGCAGGGACCAATAGGTGTTATAGTACTCATCCCACACATCAAACAAAACATGAAAAAAAAATCATAATTAAAACACAAATAGATCATATTAAGTTATATAATTTATTCAAATATGTCCAAAATTGACCCAAATATTGGATGGGCTTACAGATGTCCAACACTAGCCTTTAGTATCACAAATTGACAAGACATCTTGTCTCAAAATCCTGTCTCAAGTACCTCCATATCTATTTTAGTAAACAAGACAAAAATAACATGAAAAACTTCCCTTCCATATTATCCAATAGGACACATATCACATCATACCAACCCCAATAAATATAAACTAGATTAGTTATGACCAAATTTCATTTCTACCTACACAAGAATAGAGAATGAATGTGTTAGCATAACTGCATATATGTTCATCAATGCAACTTTCGCAAAGCAATAAATGACTCTAATACATAAAATTCAGTATCTAAACACAAGAGTACACAAAGGAAAGCACAGGGACCAACCATAGGAGTTTATCAGCCATTGGATGACATCCAAATCAATCCACAACACAAATTTGAATTTGGAAAAAAACAATCCATGTGAATCATCCATTCAAATCAAATTCAACAAAAGAAATCTATGAAACCACCTCACAATTGCTTCATAAACATTCATTCTACTCATATGCAGTTGGATTCACTCCATCAGAGACTGCACATTGTAATCAGGTTTGCATAATTCAAGTATTTTATTTTTTCTTTTTTAAATCTTCCATTATTTTAATGTATAAACTTCATTTTTTTTTCCTTTGTTTATTTCTATTATTCTTAATCTTCCAAATCTTCCATTAATTTACCATATGAAAAATTTGTGTGTGAAATTTAGCTATTGTGTGTGAAATTGCAAAATTACAGACAAAAACTATAGCATATGAGTCAACAAAGAACAAATAGCATCTTGTTTTCCTTATTTCTGGTCCATCAAATCTAAAGTAGAAAACCAACACAAATTCATCCTCTTTTTATATCATAGTTCTACGAATGCATATTATGGTTCGATAACATAAATCAAACATCTAGAACATAGGTATGGAGCTAATCAAAAACCTCCAAAAGGATTTATATGTCAATTGTCAAATGACAAAGAGGACAAGAACTAAAGTTACAATAAACTCCTAGCATATTCATGAACTTTTACATTCCCTTGAAAGATCTTGCCACTTTTCCATTATTATCCTGGGTTGACTATCCATACACTTGCACCAACACCTTCTCTGCTTGTTGCCACGTTAAAATGCATACTAGTCCAAACACGTTGTCTTTTCTAATATTTTTCACTTATTTAAACCTTCAAGCTTGAAGCTTTTTTATGGACTATTTGGTTGTCCTGTTGTTGAATTTGCTTGCTGTTCTATTTTTCAATTTCCTCCACCTTCATTTCTAAATTTATCTCTTCTACATCAGGATAGCCATAATTAAACAAAACAAAAGAATCTAAATCGGAATGAACATCATATACCGGATGATTTGCAGGGTTTTCCTTGTTGTTGATCATGAATTTCATAAGTGGCTCTCTGTACAACCTCCTTGTCTTACCACCATAAACTAAAACAATGATATATGACATATAAGTTTGCATTACACTGTGTAGCTTTGTGTGGAGCCTCAAGATTACCTCAATTTTGACACTCATTTTCGATATCTTTCCTTCTTTTTGACAACGCCATAAGATCAAACAAGTGTTGAGATGCACATTTTGAATTTCTAAGGTATCCTAATGATCTATTTGTCATATTTCCAATTGTTCCTTATTATTGTAATGAAACTTGTATTTAGCTACGGAATTAATACAATTTTGCAGCCAAACTCTGTTTCTGTAGAAAAACCAACACAAATGAATCCTCCTTTTATATCATCTTGCTACGAATGCATATTTTGGTTTGATAACATAAATCAAACATCTAGAACATAGTTATGAGGCTAATCAAAAACATCCAAAATGATTTATACCTCAATTGTCAAGTGACAAAGAGGACAAGAACTAAAGTTACAATAAACTCCTAGGATATTCATGGGCTTTTACATTCCCTTGAAAGAGATTTCCACTTGTCCATTATTATCCCTAAACATAAACTTAATATTAGCCACACACAAAACCCAAAGCCACATCATTGAAGAATAGAAACAAAAAAAAGAAGAAACACAAGATTGCAAATCATATGTCTAGTGCAATGTATAGTAGATAAATCTGACGAGGTTCACTTTTAGCAAACACTATTATTAACAGCTAAAGTTATTCACCAACTAGTGGCAGTAGCAAATTTATGTATATTCTAATCATGTGTTCTGTAAGAAACAAATTTTAGACTAGTATTGTATATTCCTATAATATGTCCTGTAAGAAGAAAAGCTTAGACTAGTATTGCACATTAGGCATGCAGAGGAAGTTAAGCTAATTGATCTTACCAGTGTGAGAGAAGTGAATCCAAATTTATTTATATTCTAATCATATGTACTGTATGAAAGAAAGCTTAGAGCCAGTATTGCACACTAACCATATAGAGGAAGTTAAACTAATTGATATTAAGAGCCTATGAGAAGTGAATCCACAGTAAGGTTTTGATCATTGGGTACTGCCATTCAAGTTTCATATATGCATGCAACTAATTAGACTTAGTTTATATTGTTGAAAAAACTTCCATTGACGGAAATTTTAACAGTATGCATGTTGTTTCAGCCATGCCATGAATTTCAATTTCATATCATATAAGGAACAAGAGGAGGCGAGGTACCAAGGGTGCCCAATTGCGACACACTTCATCAGAAGAGGAAACTGTCCATGATGTCAATGCTGCCTGTTGTGGCTCATTTGTAATATCCTTTATTTTTAATTTTCAAAAATACAAAAAAATAGAAATTATGAAAATATATGTTAAAGTATAAAGTTCCATATACTTTAGCATAAAAGATGTAATATTTGTTACGTTAAGTCTAAGGTTTAATACTTTAAACTTTTGTGAAAGCGGGTGCCAGTACACAGCTAAACAACGAGCAGTGTATGAAGCGGGATCCAATGATTTATCAAGCAAGGAATAAAAGTTTCAACCCGCGGGCACATTCAGCACGCGGGTTAACGAGGAGGGTGCCTCCACAGTTGACCTGGTTGACTACGGGGCCGATCCAGATCTGCAGTTGAGATTCACTGCGGGGTCATGAACCTAACGAGCTCTCTGTACCTTGAGACCTGCCACAGTGACGTGAGAAGCTAGTTGGCAACAACTATCAGCCACGTCAAGGTAATTTTAACGATCTTTTGGCGCGTCAAATCAGCATTTAAGTCATACACCCGCGCCACCTATTTAAGGTTGATTCTCATTTTTATAAGGTCATTGTTCTTAGTTTGTATTTGAAGATTTTTCTGCCCTATGTCTTTCCTTATTGTCTGCCACCTTGTCAATTGTTTACCACCCCAAGCTGAATTATGGCCAAGTGTCCGTCCCTTTCGGGTTCTTCCAGTCATATTCCTCTCATGGACATTGAGAGGGATATTCAAGACACAATTTTCTCCTTAGACCTTCTCCAGTTCTATCAACAGGTCTGTCTAAATGAAAAATCTTCTCCAATTATCACCGCAATGGTCAAAACAGGTGTATTGTCTGCATGCATGAAATCCAAGAATGCACCTTTTTCCCAATTTTGTGTATTGGCTAGTGTCTGTCATGTGCCCAGGAAAGTGTTTTCTAATGAATTGTCAAGGAGAAAATGTCCTGCAAGTCTCAGCCCAATTAATTCGTCAAGCTCTGTGTTACTCTGAGTCGGAGTCATATGTCCAATTCACTGATGATTCATTGATATCACAGTATGGAAGTCTTACACGTCAAGGGTTTAATCAATTCATCTTTTTTCTGAAGCCATATACGAAGCAATTTTTTCCTGACAGTAAATAATTCTCCATGGAGGTTTTTGACGAGGACGTCCGACCTATGCTGAGGTGCATTTCGAAGATATTGGGGAAGGAAGATGACAGCTTCATAGACAAATCAATTCTGGGAATGTTTTCTTTGATGATGAAGCCAGAGGTAGTGTTGGATATCCCTTCATACTGGCAAGAAGTTGTTAATACTTACCTCATGAGCCTATCATTGACTGGGTCATTCAGGTTCCCCTCTCTCCTCATTTATCTATTTTCTTATCAAAATGGAGAAGAATTCTTGCATTTGGGGTTAAATATGATGGACACAAACAAAAAGAGGCGGTCAGTAGTGTTTTGTACTGATCTTGTAAGAAGAGAACAAAATGAGGAGGGTTTATTTGATTTTTTAAACCATTTTATTTCTATTGCATACAAAATTCTGAATGGGGTTCCTCCCCCATGCTTCGTGCCAAAAGCTCAAGAATTATTACAGCTGGGACCAAATTGTAAGTTTGGTGATTGGTATGTTTTTTAAGACCATTCAGAGATTAGACTTTATGGGGCAGGGGTAGAACCATACAGACTTCCTGTTTTTGTGCCTATGAGGCTATTTTCTTTGGAGTTTGTTATCACCAAAATCATACCTAATTGGCTGCTGATCAGACAACTTCAGTGTAACTATTTCAAACCAATATTTTGACTGAGGCTTAGCCTCCTCAGCCTGAGAGGGCTCTCTCAAGGGTTAATGATATGTAATAATGATATAGATAGATGGCTAAATCTATGAATTAAGTATTGATTTTCTATATTTGCAGGTTGAAAAGATGAAGGCTAATACTAAAATTGGGCTTATGGAGTCAACAAATCAGTAGGTTCAGTGGCAAGGTTTCTTCACATGGAAGCTGAGGCAAATAGGGGTCTTAAACAAATACAATTCACTCAAGAACATAGGTCAACACAGTCATTTCATTACTAAAGGAAGTCAGAGCATAGAGTTATGAATTCTGAGTAATAGCAATGAAATCTATTGCTAGTGGTTCAAAGGCAATTCACTCATAAAACACAGAAAAACACAGTCATCTCATTACTAAAGGAAGTCAAATCATAGGGTTATGAATTATAAGTAATAGCAATGAGATCTACTGCAAGTAGTTAAACATAATAGGTAGATCAATAAAGCATTAAAACCCCATGAGAATCTCAGGTCTGTCAAGAAGAAAAACTTCTCTGGATTACTGATCACAGTCAATTACATAAAGCAACAACTTTTTCCAAAAAGTATCCAACCCTTTGCTAATTCGACCTCTTGGCCTTTAATATACCATTTACAATATAGGATAACCTTATCCTCCACTAGATACCTCGAAATCCTACTGTTTGACACCTTTTCTAACCATAAACATGGTCTTTATTACAAAATGATAGCTGCAAACCTAATGAGAAATCCTATTTCAAATAGGACTAAAACTCTTTAACTTAACTCCTAACAACATTATCTAAACTTAAACACATAAAATGACACTTGTTATCTTCATGAAGTCTAATTCCGATGATGAGCTCCAACTTCAATTGTGACCATGAGGGTGATGATGTTGTTCTCCTGAAACCTAGGAAACTGTCTCCCTATTTTTTAGGCCTTTGATTTCTTTGACTCTGATTTCTTTGACTCCTTATCTGTTTTCAGCACTTTTACCATTAATGAATCATGTATACATGTCTCTTGTTGCCAAATATTACACCATATGTCTTCAATTCTCCAGCTGTGCAGAATCTAAACTTCGAATAGTGTAAAAAAGGTAAGAATAAACCTGCGCTACGAAAGCAGCACAGTTTCGTAGCACTTTTTGTAGCATAGTGTTTAGCTCCCTTTCTAATATTATTTTGATCTATTTTCTTCAGGGAAGCCTTTATTTGCCATTAACACACTTCCACCAGCAATTTCAAAACAAAAATCATCAAATTCCCTCAAAATTTGATATGAAAATATGATAAAAGACTGGTTCAGCAGTTTCGTAGCGCATTTCATCAGATTTGCACTATTTGTGCTATGAAACTGCTGTGTAAGCAATTTTGTCAAAACTGTCTTCAAAATTTATACGTTGAAGATACTTAAACTTTAAGGGTATTGGTATTATTTCAAAAACACAGCAATATGACCCTAAAAACATAATCTTCATCAAAATTTACCTTCATTTTGATCAGAAATTGTCTTGTGGATTTATCATTATGTTTCACTGCCTTTTCAACTTTTCTTGAGACCTTGTCAATTGCATCTCCAGGTCTTCCACCTTTCTTCTTAACCTTCTGTTGCTAGCTCTCAAATGAGTGTTGATCACTCTTACAAACTTTTCCTCCTTAATGGTTGGGACTATCCATGTGAAGAATTGTTCTTCACTGCTTGGTATTTTTTATTTGGAGACTATTTGACCTTCCCAAACAGCTTTCCTCCTATTAAATTATGTTTTCTCAATGACATGTTTTCTAGATCTTTTATTCAACTTAGCAATCTCATGGTTTGTTGATCTTAACTCCTCCTCCAGGCTTTTATACTTGGTCATTTCTTCTTGTACTGTGATTGCTCTATTTTCTGCATGTTTTGCTATAGGTGAGGAAAGATCAACTATCTCTTCAAGAACAGTAGCTACTTCATTGGTTTCATCAACTTCTGCATTAAGTTACTTGAGCATTTTAGAATGTCTAGTTACAGACTTCCTAGCTTGGAAAGCAAATGCTGCATATTTACCCTTAAACTCCAGCTTCTTTGCTGATTTCACCTTTTTCTGTTTGCTTTCATTTATTCCTACGAAATCAGCTTGCACTATAGGTGATTCTTCTATGTCTATTGCATGCAATATGTAATCCAAGTTTCCTTTCAATCCTATGATGTCACTTGATCCTGAAGCTACTGTCTTTCCTTTTAATGTTGCAGCTTGGCTTCTTGTCTTTCTCAAATTCCTACTAAAAATTGGTTTCTATTTTGCATCTTTGACACTCTTTGACTTCTGTTTTTTTACTTCTTTCATCCAAGATTGTCTTAATAACCCTTTAATAAATCCCTCCTAGAAATTTTAGTTCTTGATTCATCTTTTTACCCTTCAAAACTTGATGAAAAAGAGCAAGAAAAGTTGCTACAGCAGTTTCGTAGCGCTTTTCTGCTTTTTTACACTAAATGCGCTACGAAACTGCTGAGTATGCAGTTTTGTCAAAAACATTTACCAAGTGAAAATTATTATTGCCCCAAAACCTCAAAATATTTCTTACCTCATCATTTAAAAACCATGGCAACCATATAATAACTTCATTTTAGTTTTTTTGAGGCATTTCTTCTTCATTTGCAATAGGTTGGCCTATTGGATTTTCCTGTTTTTCCTGAAAACTAGGTCTTGGGACAAAGCCTATATCTCCTACTACATGATATATTTTGAGAAACTGAAGGAGGTGTTTGTAGGCCACTATGTCTTTAAAAACAACCTCTCTTGGGTTTTTGAAACACATCTCCTGCTACCCAGAAACTGTCTTTGAAAAACATGTGTAAAACAGGAAAACTTTGTTTCTGAAAATAGGGCTTCAATGAAATCCTTGTATCTCCCAATTGATAACACCTGTGAGACATTTGAGAGAGGTTTTTGTAGCTAGGTCTGGGATGGAGACAAAACTCTTTCCAAATTCAAAAAAACATTTCCATTTGGCCAGAAACGGAACTTGAAGTTGACTTCTAAAAAGTCATGTACAGGACAATTTAGTAACAACAGTTTCGTAGCTCATTTTAATTTATCAATTTCTCCCGCATACTAATGAATTTAAAGAAAATGAGAGAGTTTTTTATAGTTAGATATGCTATGAAGGAAAACCTTTTTCAGATTTCTAAAATTAATTTTCAGTTGCGCAGAATCTGCCTTTTAAGTAGACAGCTACAAAATCGCGCTTTTGTAGCGCATGTAGTGTATTTTCTGCATTTTGCGCTACGAAAGTAGTAGTTCTTTCGTAGCACAAATCCTCTTTTTTGAACTAGCAGTGCTACAAAATGGATGATTCTTGGCTAATTGCAGAGATTTAACTCGAAACCTTATGGATTGACCCCTAGATGGAAAATGTTAATATTTGATCATGGAATGGACCTCTAAAGACTTTATTTAAATCTAATGATGACCTTTAAACTTATAAAAAATTTAACCTACCCTTAAACAAATCCTAAAATGACTTTCAAACCCATTTTAGATCATGATAAAAAAACAGAGTTGACACAATGGTGTTTTGAAATTTTTTTGGGTGATAACAGAGTTCATTAGGCGGAGTTTAAATGTTGATCAAGTACACTTCGTGCCTATTAAAAAGGGGCATATGTTTAAGCTACCTATGTCTGTGGGTCCCTTTATAGTAAATATGAGACAAGCTACTGATGAAGTCACCATTATGTTAGATAGAATGCATTTACTGTTAGGAGATAAATGGGCTTATGATCCCCATAAAGTGATTTCAAAAAGGAGAATTGAAAATGGATATTCAACATTTATTCATGAAAGCATACCTGATATAGAGAAGCTGGTAAATAAGGGTTTTGCAGGTTCTGTGGGATCAAGTATGCAAACTCCTATCATATCAGAGAAGTATAACAAGAGGAGTAAAGAAGCAGTGATTGACTCAGAAGATGAAGAGAAGAGAACTGAAAAGAGAGCAAAACTAAATGAGGACTTAACAGGTACTCAACCTGGTTTCTCACTGCAATTGGGAGATGAGAAAAATGTACCATCCTCACCAAGAAGACAAGAAGATGCTCAGGAGTAGGTACCCTTGATGAAACAAGTATTTGCTCAGATTTTTGAAAGAAACCAGAAAATGAAGGCTAGCATGGAAGCACAAGCTGAGTATAAGATAACTCCGGATCAAACAAGATTACTGACAGCTATGGATCTTGAAAAAGATCAGTTTAAGATTGCTCTTTCTCATCTTTATGATATGACTATAGGCTCATCTAATAGTTTTAATACTATAAATCTGACTATTGATGTAAGAAAAATCCCTCTGATTGATAAAGTAAATTTACATATGCAAACTGGTCAATTGATTGTGAATGATTTTACCAAAACTAATGCAATGGATCTTAAAGCTGAGAACATGCTAGGGAAGGCTATCAAGCAGTTGAAGTTGGAGAAAGCCAATTACAGGGCTTTAACAACACAGAATGAAGAACTCAAGAATATTATTGTTAAGATTGGGGTAGATCCAAATGGCTGGTCTGTTGTGTAGAAGATACTGCAAAGTGCAGAATCAGAAATATTTGTGCTGAAGGAAAAATTGAAGTTGCCTATAGGAGAGCACTCTATGGTAGCAGAGGTTGCAGAAGTAGAAAATGAGAAAGAGAAACTTCTTCAGCAGCTCTTGCAGAAGGAAGAATAAATCACCAAATTGAAGCAAACTGCATTGTCATTACAGAATCACATTGAATCTCATATTTGTACTTTCATTTTACCATCTGGAAATGAAGGTCTAGCAGCACAAATATCTCAATTGACCATTGAACTAAAGATGGCAGAGAGACATCGCAAAAAGGCACAAACTAATCTGGAGACAACAATGAAAATAATGCAAGCTAAGGATGGAGAAATCAGTAAATATAGAACAGATTTCCAAACCGCTGATGATGAGATTAAGAATCTAAAGGAGAAGGTGAAAAGAAATATATCTGTGATACAAGCTAAGGACATCATTTGGAATGATATCATTGAAGAAATGAGAGCAGCTTGGGGATTTCTGACTATCATATCAGAAGAAATAAATATTATCAGAGATTTTGAGGAGCAGGTTATGGAAGATAAACAGAAGACAATTCACATAGCCATCTCAGCAAAGAAATTTATTGATTTTATTGATTCCAAGACTGACCAAGAGTTGGAAGAGAATGAGATTAAAGACAGGATTTCATGTGTTGTAGAGATGAACAAACTAATTGTCAAGAATAATTGCAGGAAGACTACTGAGAAAAAGTTGACAGACATTAAGGAATCAGTCAGCAAGTTTGACAATTTATATGACAAAAGATCCAGGGCAGGCTTGCCATCATGTTGGGGCCTTGGAGGCAGTATTTTATCATGGGAGTATTATGAACCACTACTGATATTGGAAAAGAGAAAAGTGGACAATACTCATGAAAAGACTCAGATTTTAAAAGGAGCAACAATGATTAATTTTCTTCAGAGGCACTTTTAGCTTTTATGGTTGGTGAAGACCCTGTTTACAGAAAGACCATCATTCAACAGGATTACTGATTTTAGATTGGAATATCATAGGTTGATCAATTCACCAAAAATAAACATTTAGGTGTCGAAGAAATGTAGAGCCTGGATGACTGATCTCCCTAAAGATCCTTCATCTTCAAAGAAGAACAAGACAACAAATCAAGAGAATACAACAACAGCATCATTATTTCATATTCATCAAATAGATTAGGATTTAAGTTTTATTTTGTTTTTCTCTTTTAAGAGAATGCAATTGTAATAAGACATTTTGATGACATGTAATAGGAATTTTATGAAGTCCTAAGTAGTTGAAGTAGTTAGAAGTAATTTTAGTAGTTACAAACTTCTTTTCATTGTATTTAAAAAGATAGACAAGAAAGAAAAAGGTTCCGAGTTTTGGACCTTCAGACTGCAAATTTTGTACTCAGTTTTCAAATGATTAATGAATGAAAAGAAAGATTATGGCATTTTTTGATATTGATATGTTTTCTAGTTTACATTGTGTATTTTATGTCCTTGAATAAAATGAAGTAATGAAGCTGCAGGTTTCTTTTTACATATGTAAACAAGAGTTAAAATCCTTAATGGGTGCTCCTTCATTTTAACTAATCTTCTGTCATAAAATTTTTCTGAAGTTTAAAGTGATAGATATTGTTTATCAACATATCAATTTGGACATCCTTCCTTCAAATTCTTCTCATCATTCCATTTAATATCAGCAGATAATGGCATTGTGAAGAATTTATTGCATTTGATTCTTGAGGGTTTAATAAAAACATATATGAAGGTGATTAAGCAAAGACCCTTTGATATTAAAATTCTGTGGCATACATGTATAAATGTCTTAAGCACTGATTCCTTAACACAACCAAGGGATTGTCTCTTAAGGTACAACATTTTTTGGTGTCGTTGCCAGGGATCGAAGGAACGAAATTCATTCCCTGGGTTTTTATCATATTACCTCTGGTTGTTCAGAGAGGAGGAAATATCAGGTTGTGTTTTATTTCACAATTCTGGCGTATAAAAGGCCATATATGAGGTGGGAAACCTCACAACAGAAAGCACCTGTTCTGTTAGATCCTGAGAAACTGGTTTCTAGAAAGGCTCAGAAACCAAAGAATTTTTCTACACCTGATGCTACACTGCCTACACCTGGCAGCAGTTCACATAACCCCTCATCCAAAGGTATTTCCTGGAAATTCATTTTCTCGGAACAAGAATCCTTTTCCCCACTAGGTCATTTTCAAGTACCAAAGTTAGAGGAACAATCTTTTGAATCTGTTTCATTCACATTTATAGAAACTCAACCAAACATAGTTACTAGTTCTTTTGCTATTGTTCATCAACCCCTTGCCATATCAGTTGTTTCACCCCATTCATCCATACCCACAACTGGTTCCCAAACTCCACCCACTCAAGGAGCAGTTAACCAAGGCACAAACATTTCAACCCCTGCTTTCTTGATGAACAGGTATACACCGTTAAATCTTCCACAACCTATGAATGCCATGCCCCAAGAATATCTCAAGTTACTTCCTCATTTTACTGGTGAAGATGAAGTGGCTACAGAACAACACTTGCCATTGTTTTTCACTTTTGCTGAGAATTTAAATGTTGAACATCTTAATGTAGTGATCAGACTTTTTGTACAGTCGCTGAATGGAGAGGCAAGAAAATGGTTCAAAGGTTTTCCTAATGGCTCAATTAATAATTGGGAAGAATTAGAGACACAATTCACCCAAAGATGGGGTGAAAAAAGAGATCATGGTTATTCATTGACTGAATTTAATGAAATCAAGAAAAATTCTACTGAAAACATGAATGATTTTATTAAAAGATTCAACAAATTGTATAATAGTTTACCCACAGAAATGAAACCTCCTCCTGTTGGAGCAAGGGTTGTTTTTGTTGGAGCTTTTGAGTTAGATTTTAGTTTCACTTTGAGAGAGAGAATATCTCCCACTCTTGAACAAATCCAAACTGACGCTTTGGAGATTGAAGAAAATATGACTGCTGCTGGAAAAACACAAGAAAAGCAGTCAATGCAAGAGAAAGGTAAGGCTAAAGAATAATCATCACGGGATCAGAGGATTGATGACATGACAAAGGTTATCAAGAATTTGTCAAATAAATTAGTGAAGATGGAGCTAAATAGTAAAAATCCTACACAACAAAACATAGGAGTTTTCAATCCTCAATTTAGAAAACATCCCTTGTAGATTTTGCAGAGGGAAAGAAGAGATCAGGATCAAGTTCAAGCACCATTGTATATAGAAGCAACACCTTCACAGTCTATTGAGGATGATAAAAAATAAGTTGAAGATCAAATATTTTTTTTTTACATGGAAGATGATGAAGAAGAAGAAGAATGTGAAGAAGAATGCACCGAAGCTGAGATGTCATTTGATCAAGAAGCAATGGATGAGTATTGTAAGCAATTCACAGATTTTATGCAAGCAAAGTTGCATAAGAAGTATGACTTAAGATCAAGAACTCAGGATGATGAGGAAAAAGAGACAGAGTTAGTTCCTTCTTCAATGGTGACTCCACAACCAAAGAACTCAGTAAAATCATCAGATAAGGGGAAACAACCTATGAATCCAGTGAGTGGAAATGAAAAGCAACAGGCTAAGGCTTCCCAAAATAATTCTATTAATACTAATAATTTGGAGAAGGTTGTTACTGTGTCTGATCAGATTGCTAATCCTAACAAAAATCAAGAAGAACCTGAGAATATGGTCAAACAAAATCAAACCTTCAATCTATCTAAAGAGTTAGAAAAGATAAAAATTCAAGTACCTCTACTTGAGTTTTCTAAGACACCAGGTTACAAGAAGGAAATTGCAGAATTCATTAATCTTTCTCATTCAGATGATATTGGTGATACTGTGAATTTGCAAGAGGAAAAACCAGTAGTTACTTTTGGTCCACAAGTAGAGGAGGTAGATTCTTTTTTTCCACCATTTTATATATCACTGCTTCTTCAAATTTTATTCTTCATAATTGTATGTTGGATTCTGGTGCATCACATAATATCATGCCATTATCTGTAATGAAAGAGTTAAATTTGAAAATTACTAAGCCCTATAGAGACCTATATTCATTTGATTCAAAAAGGGTGAAATGTGTTGGGCTTATTAAGGACATGGTGGTATCCTTGGCCCAAATTCCAACCAAAAGTATTATGATGGATGTAGTAGTTGCAGACATTCCAACCACATTTCATATGCTTTTATCCAGGTCTTCGGGAGTGAAGCTTGGAGGTGTTTCAAAACTATACTTTACATATTCTATCATTCTCGTGTTCAATGGGGAAGAAAGAAGGCTATACAAAGAAACAAGATTTGTTAAAACTAGCACAAAGAAAGATGCAGGAAATTCCCCTTTATATGGTCAAGAAAAGGAAGATCTTTCTTGTTTTATGCTACATGAAGATGTAAAATTTGCTGAAACTCATAGAAGTGGCTCTCTTCAGCAATTGTACATAATGAGTTGGGTTCAAACAAAATTTGGAAGTGTTATTTTGATGGTGCCTATTCAAAAGATGGCACATGAGTTGGATTTCTATTCATATCTCCAGAAGGTAATATTTTTCCTTTTTCTTTTAAACTTGAATTCAAATCAACAAATAATGTAGCTGAATATGAGGCATTGATTTTGAGTCTTCAAACTGCTAAACAAATGGGAATTCATTGCATTTCCATTTTTGGTGATTCTGAGTTGATTATAAGATAGATTAAAAATGTCTGTCAAACCAAACATCCAAGGTTGAGGTCATATAGGAATGAAGTATGGGACCTGATTGAGAATTATTTTGAAGCTTTGAATCTTGAATTCATTCCAACGGAAGAAAACAGAATGGTAGATTCACTGGCAGTTGCAGCTAGTACATTCAAGCCACCCATTAATCCAAGACTGAGGTACAAGATTGAGTTGAGGCAAAGACCTTCAATTCCTGATAATGTAAAGCATTGGCAGGTCTTTGAAGATGATGAGCAGATCAATCATTTCCTGGCAATGATTGAAAACTTTGAAGATAGTGAAATAGATCAAGAAAGTGAAAAAACTAATCAGAATGATGACTTGAAAAATCCTAAGCAATCCATTAGTGATCAAAATATAATTCAGTTGAAAGACAATATATTGCCAAGAGGATTAGTTCCTCTTGAAAGAATGTTTGATGCAAATGATGTAGCACTGTATCAAAAGAAGGTATCTGAAGAAGGTGAGATGGAATATTGTAATCTAGGAACTCAGCAGGAGCCCAAGGTTGTTAAACTATTTAAAGGAGTTCCTCTCAATTATAAATAAAGGTACATTGATCTTTTCAAGAAATATATGGATGTTTTTTCATGGTCCTATGAGGATTTGAAGACATATGATCTAGATATTATTCAACACAAAATACCATTGAAGGATGGGGTCAAGCCTCACAGACAGAAACTTAGGCAGATTAATCCATTTTTCCTTGCTCCAATTAAAAAGGAAGTGAAGGAATTGCTGCAGGAAAAAATAATAGTCCCACTTAGACATTCAGACTGGGTTTCTAATTTGGTCCCTGTGAGGAAAAAGAATGGAGAGATAAAGCTATGTGTCGATTTCAGGAACTTAAACAGAGCCTCACTAGAGGAAAATTATCCTTTTCCTAAGATGGAATACGTTTTACAGAAAGTAACAGGAGCATATAGATTGTCTATGGTTGATGGTTTCTCTGGGTACAACCAAGTAGCTATTGAAAAAGAAGATTGGAAGAAAACAACTTTTACCACACCTTTGGGGACGTTCATGTATGCCAAGATTCCATTCGGTCTCATGAACGCAGGCGCAACTTTTCAAAGGGCAATGGACATAACATTTGTGGGTGATAAGTTCGTAGTGATATATTTGGATGATGTGACTATTTTTAACGTTCTGATGATTAACACTTGGAGCATTTGTAGAAGGCTTTCCTGAAATGCAGAAAGTTTGGGTTGTCAATAAATCCCAAAAAATTATTGTTTGCTTTGGAGGAAGGAAAGTTGTTGGGACATATAGTTTCAAATCATGGGGTGAAAATTGATCCAGCAAGAATTGAAGCTATACAAACAATTCCTTTGCCTAGAAGTAAAAAGGATATTTAGAGGTTTCTATGAAAAATTAATTTCCTGAGAATATTTGTCCCAAATTATGCTGAAATTGTCAGGAACATAACAAATATGCTGAAGAAAAATGTTGAGGTAAAATGGGACAAGGATGCAAGAGAATCCTTTGCCAGGATTAAAGAAGCTCTACAAGAAGCTCCTGTTTTGATTAGCCCAGATTATCAGAAACCTTTTCAAATATTTTCATTTGCATCACCTTCTACTATTGTTGTTGTGCTGTTGCAGAAAAATGAAGAGGGAAAAGAGCAGCCTATGGCATTTTTCAGTAAAGTTCTAAGGGATGCTGAACTCAAGTATAATCTTTTGGAGAAACAAGTATATGCTTTAGTTAAAGCATTAAAAGCATTTAGGACTTATGTGTTACAGTCTCAAATATTTGCTTATGTACCCAATTTTGCTGTGAAGGATGTATTGGTTCAAAGTGATGTGGAAGGTAAAAGAGGAAAATTGATAGCTAAAATTCAAGAATATGATTTAGGTATCAAACCTACCAAGTTGTTCAAAGGACAAGGGTTGGAAAAGTTATTGACAAAGTCTAATTTTCAAGCCTTGGGGATTAAGTTGTTGGCACCATTAGATGAAGCTACTGAGAAAAGAAGTCATATTAGTATCACGACAACAACCAAATACAAGTTCCTATGTTCCGATTGGTATAAGGATATTGTCCATTACTTATGTTTTTTCTCTTGCCCAACCACATTGAACAGAAAAAAATACATTGTTCTTAAGCTCAGATCTCAGCCTTATGTTATAACTGACGCTAAGTTTTATTGGAAGGATCCTACTGGCATTTTGTTGCTGTGTTTGACAGAAGGAGAATCAATGGAAGTTATAAAAGAATATCATGCAAATCTATATGGAGGCCATTATAGTTGGAAGGTTACTGCACAAAAAATCCCCAAATCATGTTTTTATTGGCTCTCCATATTTTCTGATGTATACAAAATGGTTAGAAATTGCCAGAAATGTCAATTGTTTGCAAAAAAGAAAAGGTTAGCTCCTCTACCTCTTCTCCCAGTGTTTGTTGAAGAACCTTTTAGACAATGGGGATTAGATTTTAATAGAGAAATCAATCCACCATCAAGTGGGCAGTTCAAGTGGATTCTAACTACTACTGATTATTTCACAAAGTGGGTGGAGGAAATACCTACTAGAAAGGCAAATGATCAGGTAGTGATGAGGTTTCTGGAAGAAAACATCTTTAGCAGGTTTGGGTGTCCAGTCAAGATTGTAACAGAAAATGCTTAGGTATTCAATTCAGTCATATTCATTAATTTTTTTCAAACATGTAATGTCATTTTGTCTCATTCTATAACATATCATCCACAAGGGAATGGGATAGTTGAATCTTCCATCAAGACATTTTTTAAGATTTTGAAGAAAGCAATAAATGAAAATAAAAAAAACTAGGATTCAAAGTTGATATTTGGTCTCTCGGCAGTAAGAATCACTACTAGAAGATCTACTGGTAAGTCTCCTTATGAACTGGTATATGATACTCAAGCTTTTTTTCCTACTCAATTAGCTAGACCAGTGATTTATCTTCTTCAAGAAGCACAAGAAGAACCTAATGCATTGGTAAGAAGGCCGAATGAGGTGATAGAATTAAGTGAGAGTAGAAATAAAGTTAGGGAAAAATTGGTCACCTATCAAGAAAAGATGAAGTCCATTTTTGATAGAAAAGAAAAGGAGATTCTTTTTCAAACTAGAGATTTGGTATTAAGATGGGATACTAGAAGAGAAGAAAAGGGAAAGCATGGTAAGTTTGATCCACTCTGGTATGGTCCATATAGGATTGTTGAAGCTAGATCAAATAAGACATTCATGCTGGAGAATCTTGTTGGAGAAACAGTAGAGCTGCCTGTGAATGGGCAATATCTAAAACATTACTTCTAGCATTGAGATTTTATGGTTCACCATTGAGAAATATTTGGTTTCCTTCATTATAAATATTTCATCAAACAACATTTTACTCCATGCCTGAAGTGAAGGCACTAATCTACAGTTCTTAGTGTTTCGTGGCAAAAAACACTATCCCCGGGTGGAGCCAGATGTTGTGGCTCATTTGCAATATCCTTTATTTTTAATTTTTAAAAATACAAAAAAATAGAAAATTATGAAAATATGTGTTAAAGTATAAAGTTACATATACTTTAGCATAAAATATGTAATATTTGTTACATTAAGTCTAAGGTTTAATACTTTAAAATTTTTTGAAAGTGGGTCCCAGTACACAGTTAAACAACAAGCAGCTTATGAAGCGGGATTTGATGATTTATCAAGCAAAGAATAAAAGTGTCAACTCGCGGGCACATTCAGCACGCGGGTTAACGAAGAGAGTGCCTCCACAGTTGACCCAGTTGACTGTGGGGTCGATCCAGATCTGCGGTTGAGATTCACTGTGGGGGCATGAACCCGACGAGCTCTCTGTACCTTGAGACCTCCAGCAGTGACATGAACAGCTAGTTGGCGATAGCTATCAGCCACATCAAGGTACTTTTAATGGTATTTTGGCGCGTCAACTCAACATTTAAGTCATACACCCGCGCCACCTATTTAAGATTGATTCTCATTTTTATAAGGTCATTGTAGTTAGTTTGTATTTGAATATTTGTCTGCCCTGTGTCTTTCCTTGTTGTTTGCCACCTTGTCGATTGTTTTCCACCCAAAGCTTAATTATGCCCAAGCGTCCATCCCTTTCGGGTTCTTCCAGTCATATTCCTCCGATGGACACTGAGAGGGATATTCAAGACACAATCTGCTCCTTAGACCATCTCCATTTCTATCAACATGTCTTTCTAAATGACAAATCTTCTCCAATTTTCACTGCCATGGTCAAAATAGGTGTATTGTCTGCATGCATTCCAAGAATGCACCTTTTTCCCAAGTTTGTGTATTGGCTAGTGTCTGTCATGTACCCAGGAAAGTGTTTTTTAATGAATTGTCAAGGAGAAAATGTCCTACAAGTCTCAGCCCAATTAATTCGTCAAGCTCTGTGTTACCCTGAGTCATATTCATATGTCTAATTCACTGATGATTCATTAATAGCACATTATGATAGTCTTGCAGGTCAAGAGGTCAATCAATTCATCTTTTTTCTGAAGCCAGATACAAAGCAATTTGTGCCTGACAGTAAAGAATTCTCCATGGAGATTTTTGACGAGGACGTCCGACCTGTGCTGAGGTGCATTTTGAAGATATTGGGGAAGGAAGATGACAACATCATAGACAAATCAGTGCTGGGAATGTTTGCTCTAATGATGAAGCCAAAGGTAGTACTGGATATCCCTTCATACTGGCAAGAAGTTGTTAATACTCAGCTCATGAGCCTATCATTGACTGGGTCATTCAGGTTCCCTTCTCTCATCATTTATCTATTTTTATATCAAAATGTAGAAGAATTATTGTGTTAGAGTCGGTCTTTGTATCCTTCCATCAGAGATCAAAATTTCTCTTTTTGCATTTCATTTTAGGTGTCTCACTCAGTTCACTCAGTTGCATTTCGCTAGGGGCATCGATCATCTGACGGTAGGAGGATTTTCACTCATACCCCTCATGTCATGTACCTGCTGGTCTGTGTCTATTCATCAAAATCAATTTTAAAGTCACTTACAGTCTTGTTTGGTCTCTTGGTCAGCAAAGAGTCATTTTAGTCATCAGGTCTAGGGTTTTGTCAATTCAGTCTGAAAAATGTCCATAATGCCAGCAGGCACATGAGGGAAGTTTTAAATAAGTTTTCATTGTAGAAATTTCATCATTATAGTGCTTGATCATGACTTTTCTTCAAAACTCTGTTTTGAAGAAAAATCATTGATTTCGTCTTTTGTAATAAATGCCATGTAATTTCAAAAAAATTTCAGTTGTCAAATTCTTCAGGCATAGCCCTGGTCACCTTTGCCAAATTCCATGTCAACCATCCCTGCAAAAATTGACAAAAGATTCATCATTCAGCCAAAAATCAAAGTGGAAACGAAAAAACAGAATTTGTATTAGAAAGTGAAAAAGTGCTGAAGAAAAACATAAGAAAGTGGGTTTTGGCAAAACAAAAATCAAATCCATGACTATACAAGATATTTTCCACATTCAAATGTCATTTTCATTCAAGAAGTTGTCAAAGACCCAAGAGAAAAACATTGGAGGGCGAAACTGTGAGTTTGAAGGCGGATTGTCTGTGAATTTAGTTGCGCGATGCATTGGGAGAAGGTCTGGCCTTACAAAGAAGTCGTAAGCCTTGCTCTGATAGCATCACTATGTATTTTTCAACTGCGGTGCACATGCGGGTCGCGGCGCCTTTGGGTTGTGCACGCGAGCGCGCGAACGATCAAGCAAAAATCTAAATGCACAACTTCCAAAATCAAAACGACTTAATCTCTTTTGCTCCAAGTAAGTTTGTGCACCCTTGCTACTGCTATTAGCTTGTGTTTGGTGTTATTTGGAGGGAAGGATATAAGAGTTTGATTGGTGAAATTATAAACCCTATTATTTGGTGGAAAAATGTTCCTAGGGTTTGAGTTTGTTTGTTAAAGTTTGATTTTGGTGCCAATTAGCTCAAATCCCATTCCTCACCTGTGATTCCTTTCCCCCTCATAATCCTATCATTATTGTCAATCCTTGATTCCCTTACATTCCCATATTACTTATTCCTAAAATCCTATTATCCCTATCCCTCAAATCCTTTTATTCCCTATCATTTTCCCTTATACATATCATTTGCAAAATCCTTAAATCCCCAATTCCCAACAGTCAAGTGACTGTTATCACACCTTAATTTCACTTGAAAAACTCCACTTTTCCCACTGTTCCATATTCCTCACAGTCCCTCATTTCCCTTTGGCATATTTGGCATTGAAAACAAAACACGTTCTCATTTTCAACAAACCAAACATACACTTGACATATACCTTGCGCTGTGGTCTTGGAAGTCATCATATGAGCAAGACGGTGATTCTACCATAGAGCTACATGCATGAGAAGGCCTCGTCAAGGTGGCAAGCACGTGAGAAAGAACCCCCACCTCCTTGTGGCAATAGAGCTGACAGGCCTACCCACTTGCAATGGCATGTTTCCAACAATAGTCATGCTTTCGGTATTGCGAGATGATTTCTCGGATTCAACATCATCGGCCCAGTTAACTGAGTTGTTTGTTACATTTGCATGATGGTCGGAGGTAACTCTTCTTTGGCGTAAATTTCACCTTGACACAAGAGAAACCAATTTCTGGAGCAACGGGAATACCAAATGTAGGTGAGGAGTCGGAACAAGAGACAACGGAGTGGGCCAGAGAGCATTATGAACCATACATCGGGCCCGACTATATGAGGCAACAGCAGGAGTCTTTCGCTGATTTTGAGAAGAATCCTTTGCGCCATTGATGAGACTCATTATTAGATACTTCGGTTGTGGTAGCTTCTCATGCCTCTATGCATACCACATGCGGTTATTTATGCATTTCACGAGAGTGAGGATGATGAACATTCCATATTTCATGTCTGCGAAACATTGAAAGGATGACTACTCTTGTGTAAGAAGACTCCTAAACGGCAACACATGACATCTGCCACTATGCTCATAGATCATTGTTGTACATCGGCTTTAGTTTAGGAAGGATATCCTGGGAAGACTTCATTTCCCATGAGTTCTTCACGGCCCTCGGCCTGCAGAAAGTTGTCCATGAGGTAGGTGAGCCATCACATCGGTATGGAGGTCGGGAGCGGGAACTACTAGTGTGCGGCATATGTTGCACTTATCGGAGAGAGGCACGAGAGCTTTGTTTCGCGCGGCTCGGCGAGTACTATCTCCACCGGGGTGGAAGGGGTCTCACTTGACATCAACACGGTACAAACACGGTACAGACAAAGGCAAGAAGCATATGTAGGATGAGGCCTTCGGGGAGGCCAAGACCTTTAATTTTTTATACTTATTGATGATGATTTGAGCTCACTAGCTCGAAAGGCGAAATTGTGCGAGAGCGAGAAATCGAGGAGATAGAGACCTTGGCCCGTCCGGTGCAAAGGAACCTGACGGTGATAAACTACTTGGAGCGACGAATAAACGAGTTGGAGGATCGGCATACGGTCATGGAGTTGCGAAACATCTGTGAGAATAGGCGAAATTTTGCCCAAAGAGGCCACAGTGACATGACACCCATGGAGCGGGAGATCCCGAAGCCCAGAGGTCAGAAATTCATCTTGAGAAAAGTTGTTGGCAAAATAAAATAAGGAAAAGGACATGCTCGGACACATGAAAAACCATTATTGGGTGAACTCATGTTTGCAAAGCGCGCATGAAAATTACGAAGGCAAGACTAAGGAGGGCAGAGAAACGACGCGAAGGCATGATAGGCTCCAAATTTTGGTTGAAACCTCTTTATTTGAGCATGGTATGATGGACCTTCGGCCAAATTTGAGAAAATTTGGGAAAAATTTTGTCAATTTTGAAATTTTTTGGTGTCAAAAAACGGAACTTTCGCAGATGCGTAGCGCCATAGCGCGCTTACAATTGGGAGATATTCTAGAGGAAAAATTTGCATTTTACGGAGTTTTATGAAAAATTTATGATCATGGATTACCTAAGGATTTCATCAAGTTCTGGGTTGCACAAGGGTCAAAAACACCCTAAAAGTCACCTTTCTGCCACGTTTTGCACCCACAGGAAGTAGTGTTGGGAGATTGAAGTTTTGGAGGGGAAAATGACATCCAAATCTAGAAATTTTACTTGGGCTAGGAAGTAGACAGGCAGGGATTTCCAACGCGCTATCATGTGCTCAATTTGGACATCGAGAAGGGCCTCAAAATCAGCTCCAAAGTTTTGCTACGCATAGAGATTTTGGGCGCGGCGCATAGAGGATTTTGGCGTGTTTTCACCCAGGCTGAAATTTCGCCTAGTTTTGGCAGTTCACTTTTTCATGTAACTCTTGATGTACCTTGATGTAACTTCATGACCATGATGTAATTTTGGCATATTTTTACTTGTTCTAGAAGATTCATTCACGAAAGGGTGAAATGTAAGTGAATGAATGGTTTCTAGCATATAGAGGCAAGTTGTTTCATTGCCTATTATTCGGTTCTAGTTTAGATATGGTTGAAACGGCTCTAGAATGGTGAGCTCGAACCCTAGAGGCAAGGGATGGGTTAGGCTTGTCTATATCATGTATTTTTTCGAGTCATTTTCGGGGTTGGACACTTGGGATTGTAGAGCACTTCATTGTACATTTGATTTACGCATTTTTAGCGAAGGAAAGACCGGGGTTTTGCGACACTTTTTGGGATCCTTGTGGTTACGTGTTTGATGGTGTTTCTTCTCTATGTAATTTGTAAGTTCAACGATATTTATGTTTACCATTTCTTTCTACGCCCGAAATTAAACAAATGAGTGACAAAGGTAGAATTCATTAGCTTGTTGTGCTCTGCCTTTTAGTTTTGTTTAATTTTCAATGTTTTCTTCAGTTTGAAAAGGATTCTTGATACCCTCTTTACCTTTTCAACTTCTCACCAGTCTGAACCATCCATCCTTTCAAATCAAAGCATCAAAACTGTTACACCATTTTTTGGTCATCTAACTTATTATCATTAGATGGACCCAAGTACACCATGTAAGACCAATTTTACCCTAAGTAAAATTGCGTTCACTATGTTAAATAACTTAATAAACCACATTTATTAGGTTGTTTATGGTCTAAACGAGGAAACCCCAAAAGGAAATATTAAACAAACCTATATTTGTTGATTTTCCTCATGGAATAATTAATTAAACCATCATTTAAATTGTTATTCCCATTTAACCCAAAACAAAAAAATTAATTAGATAAACCTTTATTTATCTTATTATTTTCTAGGAATAATTATTTAAATCTTATTTAGATAATATTCCTTAAGTAAATATGACCAAATCACTCACAAATAATTAAATAAATCATTATTTATTTGATTATCCTCAAACCACTTCCTTAAAAGATAAATAAATCATTTATTTATTTATTATTGACAAATAAAGGGTTTGACCCCAGTCAAATACCTTTTCCCTCAACAAATATAATAAAATATTCCATAAAAGGTGGATCTAGATTTGGTTAATATTATTTTAATCATGCACCAAGATCTAGAATGACCCAAATATTTTGTTATAAATAGGAGAAGTTTTCCTACCATTCCTCACCTTTTGTTGCCTATTAGATCACTGCGGATCTATACACTTGGTCCCATTTTTCCATTATTTGCTTTGTGTGAGCTCCCTTTGGAGTTCTATTTTTTGTGCGGGTTCTTTTATACCAACAAGAGAATTCTAGATGCGAAGTGCGAGGACTACAAAGAACCCATCCCATTGAGGAGAGATGGATACACCTTCTTGTTTTCCTCCCGGAGTGCCCTTAATATAAAAAATTCTTTCAAAAAAATCTTGTTCTTGTCTTGTCTATTGGATGCATGGAGCAAACCCTTTATTTTCTTGCTTAATGTCTTTCTATACATAGATGCGGTTTTTGCGGCATTTTATATTACTAACGAGATGCGAGAAGATATTAGCGACCACTTTTGTTGTTGGGGGTACGTAGTTATGCGTAGCTAAAGTGTGGTCTTTTTCGTACGCTTCGACGGAATTCATACTAACAAATGGCGACTCCACACGTGTTTTTAAGTACGACGTTGTCGTTTTTCATATTCGTGCATATCTAGCTACTTCGAGACCCTAAGGGTTTCTTTTAAAATTTTTGTTTTTCCTCTTTTCATGTTGTTTTTCCACCTATAAAACCCTAAAACATTAAAATTCCTAACCACATTGTGTTTCGGCCTATTGCGCGGTGTGAGACATCGACCCTAGCGAAACTGACAACTTTTCTTGAAAATGCGCACATACGAGACAGCCGGGCCCGGAGGAGAGTCGCACTTTTCAGCCGCAAAACTGCGACTTGGACCTACGGTCACACTTTTACTTGCCCATTTTAGGCACCTTGCCCGAAAACGGTCGAGGCTGCGACGCAATTTTGTTGTTTTTAACGCAATTTTACGCAGGTTTTTACGAAGCTTCGTCGGGGTTTTCCGACCTACTGTCTCGGCTTTGTTTCATTTGTTCCTGGTCTGTTTGCTCATCTAAGTGGGAACTGGCAGAGACGGTACCCTCCACTTTTGGTGGAAGAGTTTCGTTGCTTCGGGTGTTTGATTTTTCGAGTTTTAGCCTCCCCTTTTTACATCTGTTACCTCCTTTCCAGATCCTTTGAAACCAGCTCTTCTCCCTTTCAAATCACCTCTTATAGTTTTGTTTGGACCTTCCCTTAGGGCCTCCTCCTTGCCCTTTCTGCTTTGTTTTGATTTCCTCCTGTTTTTATAGCCACCTTGCCTCTGTCTCTTGGCTATTTGCTGCACCTCTTTTTAGCAGCCTTCACCTTTAGATCCCTGTCCCTCCCGACCTTAGATCTTTTGGCCTCTTTTCGTGCGTTTTGACTAGATTTCTTCCCTCTTTTAGACTAGTTTTGAGAGACCCACCTTTTGGGGTTAGATTGCTGCATTATTAATTGTTAATTTTCTGTCATTTTAGCATTAGATTCTGTTCTCTGTAGATTTATTTGCAGTTACACAGCACACTTTTTCTTTTGCTCTCAAAATGTCTGGGTTTAACAAATTAAGATGCTATGCATACACACGACCCTAGTGAAGAAGTGCACAGTTACTGTAGCTGACAAAGACTTTAAAATCAATTGTCAACACACCTTTTCCCTTGACCTCACTTGATTACATCCCTCTACGCCCTTGTTGGTGTCCTTCTTCCCATCACCATTGCGCCCCCAAGGCGCCTTTCCCAAAGACTTCTTGGCCTTCACCCCTCGGTTTCCGGTCGATCGACCTACTCGGAGTCACGTGAGTCGTCGAGCCGGTCCTCCTCCCGTCCTTTTCCAGGCTCTTCTTCGATTCGTTGGGTTCTCCTCTTACTTCTGGTTCCCCCCCTGTCACGATCACTATGTACGGTCCCGGGGCCTAATGCTAAGCGGCAATCCCGGCCTAATGCCGGCGTCCCTACTCGCGGAACGCGCAGAAACTACCTCGGCGCACACTTGCTCCCTTACATGGCAAGCCTCGGCCTCACGACTTTAATCGAGTTGATCAATGACCACTATCGCCATGATGCTGGTTGGCCTGCTATGCGAGCAAGCTCCTTAAATCCCTAAGTTTGAAGGTCTACTGGCGAAGATCCTACCAGCCACATCAGCTCTTTCCACATGTGGTGTTCTTTAACTCTATTCTGGAGATTACTCATCGCGCCGGTTGTTCGGCGCACCCTTGCGAGAGGCTTCACAAATGGTATGTTGACGAGACCTCTTCTTCCCATACCACCTTTCGTCGTGCCGGGCCGCCCTGTATCTTACTTCCGGCTCCCCCTCGGAGTACGACAACGGTACGGGCTCTTGACTTCTTTCGCTAGACCTCTTCGACCGCCTTTTTGCTCGTAATAAAAGGATGGCGGCGAGAACGGAGCTATGTCGAGCCCCTCCCTTTGAAGATCGGGTTTATATGGTGGTTCCTTTGCACTCTCCTTGCCTCCCCATTGGCAAAGATGTCACTTCATTTTCCTCAAACGCCAAGAGCGCCCTCAGGATAGCCTTGAAATATGACACGATCTATGCTCGGTCGGGTTGTGTTATGCGAGTCCTTCACGACCTCCCCTAGGCCGTGCTTGTGTGCCTCGGGGGGCATCTCATTCGCCCAGACGGTATCATTGGAGCCTTTCTCATTCGCATGCTCAACCTCCCATGAGCTACGGTCTCCCTTCGGGAGGGCCGGCACCTCTAGCACTTTTCCCCCTCCCCGTGTATCGAGGATGCGACTGCCTCCCCTTTCGCCCGACCTCCTGCTTACCTCGATATTGCAGGTCTTACCATTATCCTTACCGCGGCTTGGGGTGCTCTGTCCCTCCGGCCATTTGCGCTTCCCTGCTGCTGTCTCCCGCCCCAACGCCAGCCTTCCCCCTCCGGGGCAAGTATTTGCACGGCGGGGCGTGACTAATCCCCTTCCTCTCAAAGAAGGCGGAGAGGCAATCCGTCAATCGCACATTGGCAAGTGGACCTCATCCTCAGTGCGGCCCTAACAACAACCCCAACCAACAACGGGGCACTCAGCCCGAGTAGGACGAGCCTATTAGCACCAATAAGCCTTGTTCATGTTGCGGTGTTTACGGTCATTACCTTGACGGTGTCACACACCACGGATAAGGCGAGATGTGGGAGTCTTAAGACACATTGCGCGGACAACATGCCTCCCCCTCCAAACTCCACCTAATGTGACCTCCTCAACTGCATTTGTGTTTACGATCCTTTCCCCCAACGAGGATTTGTGGCTGCCCCAACCACGACGCACGGGCGGCCCCTCAACCTACCCCTTCGGTTCCTCCAGATTACCGAATCCTCATGATGCACTACGATCCTTTCCCTTAGTCGACCTTAACCTTCAAACTGTCTCGTCGTACCCCCGAGCCTCCCGCTCGGTCACATCCCACAGAGTCCCCTTCTTCGGGATGTGAGCCTCTTTCGACACCCGGTGGTCCTTACATATCCCTCAACCCAAAGTTGAGGTTCATGCCAAGATTCCTAAGGGACCATTACGGCAGAAATGTTGCTTAAGTCGGCGAAGCTCATTCGTATAGCATAGTAGATGGTTGCAGCGCGATCTCCTGCTTTGCCATTTCTACTTGGAACTCCTCGATTAATTGCCCTTCCCAAAGAAGGCCCTACTGTCTGCCATGGGGCGTTGTAGATCCTTGCTCATGACCAAATGATTGTTTTCGATGCCAATCAATACGAGCATCCTCCTCTTCTTGCTTCCATCGCCTTCCAAATCCCGGTCAAAAATCCGGAATGCTAACGTTTCCCGAGTGTATCATTGATGAGGGGGCATCCACACATTGTGATGTCCACTTTGGTTTGGAAAGCAACTCGGCTCTCTGAGTTGGCCCCTTCCCGATCACCCTTCGTGCGTGGGATAGCCATGCCTCCCGGCCCATTGGCCTATTCGCAATTGTCCTGTCACTCTTGCGGACAAGACGGTTGCGTTGACGTCGAAGTCATTGACTCCCTCTGGTACAAAATTCTTTTGGGCGAAGCTACACCTATGCCATGTGCAACTGTCCCATCGCTTAGTTTTCGCAAGATGTCTTTCCCTCACGTGGCAAGATAGTCACCATTGACCGGTTGACATATCATGAGCCCAAGTCTCAAACCTCCCCAGGAGACGACCATCTCTTCGCCCAACCAATAAAGCGAACGAGTCGATTCCTTGACTAGTGTCTCTCTCGAGCGTGCAAAGACTCCTCTTTGCTTGGAACTTTCCTGGTCTTCCCCCTCCTCTATCTCGATCCCAACATCGAATGTTTGCATGATGCGATCGTCTCGGGCAGCCCTCAAGCGGCCCTCTTCGGCTAGTCGGCAACCTTCCACCTCGGCCCTCACCTGTAACTTTGCTCCTTTCCTCTACGCAGTAGGACCTCCTCCTTCGGCCCCCCTCCTACGGTGGTATCCTGAATCCTTCTATCCTCTGAGGTCGGTTCCCCAAGCCTTAACCACCACGGAGCGAGTCCCTCTGGTCATTATCCTTGTTGGTCGGATACCTTTCCTCGCTCCCCTCTACAGGGTGTATACGTTCCCCGTCATGGCCACCCTCTCTCTCCCTAACACGACCACAGGTATGCCGTCTGGTACCTTAACCCTCCGGTCGCTTCCCTGCACGGTCACCCCAGAAAACCCTACATTGCTTTGCAGCCCCGGTTCCAGCAGTCCCCCTCGCTTCCTCCATTGCCACGTGCCCCCGGCACCCACGCGGGACCCTTCTCTTGTCGTAGCCGGCTCCCGGGGAAGAAAGTCAAAGCCGTGGCGGCATCCAGACAAGACCACCCCGTGGCCAACCCCTCCTCCCACCGCAAAACCTTGCGCCTTGTGTGATGTCGTCGGTCCACGCCACTCATGCTTTTCTGGTGCCCATATTCAGCACACGGTTAAAGTCGCGTTCCCCAGGTACACGGTCCCTGACCCTGGTCCTTCCTCGTCCGTAACCAAGAACCCTAAGACTATCCACATGACAAACCGTGCTCTGTGTGGTGTCCCATGGCCATTACTCCCACCATTGCCCTCACACGACGCACTACGCGCCTTTTTGGAGGTGGATTCGAGTATGAGGTTGAACAAAATCAATCTGCCTCTCCCATACTTGCGTAGTATGCTTCAGGTCAGCTTGAGGATCCTCCCGCTACCATTGACATTCCCCCCCCCCTGATGTTCAGATGTCCGAATCGACCACCACCATTCTCTACCTCTCATCCTCTATGAGACCTTTGGAGACCATTCCCGTCGACTCCTCCCCTATTGTTTCACCTAATCCACCTTCATTTGACCATCTTTTTGTTTGTTCTTAGTTTCTTCCTGTTGATTATCTAGTATGTGAGGCCTTTCTTCCTCGCGGATGATTTGATCACTTTGCCATGTCATGTGGATTCTCTTCCTCTTGTCATCTCTGAGTCGGATGCCCCTTGGAAGCCTTTTTTACCCATGACCTCATCCTTCCCACCGGTACCCATGATGACCATAGCGACCGAGTCCTACCCCTGTTTCCCTTACGTCCTCCCTGCCACCCCTAGTTCGTATATGGGGAATATACCCATCCTGCCCATTGCACTCCCTCCATGATTCAGCTCCAATGCCTGCCATACACTCCCTTGTGCCGTCATTCCTACTCTTCCTCCCACTCTTTGTCTTGTAACAACGCCAAAACGGTTCTCACCCACACCCTATATCGGTTATGCGATGGTGCAGTCGTTACTCACAGGAATCTAGCCTCGGCGGAGTTGGGCCATCTTCACCCCCCTTGCCATGCTCTTGTCCTCTCAAGCAGAGTGCTGCATTGGTACGCACCACCAATAATCAGGCCGAATATGATGCAGTGCGTGGTCTCTTAGCCGATGCCCTCTCCCATCGCATCCTCCATCTGCATGTTCATTTAGATTCCCTGCTGCTTTTCATGCAACTAAATGGTGTTTATCGTGTGCATAATCCTATCCTCTTTAGAAGATATTTACGAGTGAGACTCTTGATACGTGAATTTGAAACCATAACTTTCAACCATGAACCTAGAGAACAAAATCAGCATGTGAATAGCATTGCAAACCATGTTACGAATTGGCATTTATCACCGCATTTCATACAATACAATAGCATTCATAATCATTTAAAAACGATGCATATCCATAATATGTGTCGCAAAACATGTGTTTAGAGTCCATCTACTGCGATACATATGACATGCCCATAACTTGTCATTACAAACAAACCAAAAAACTCGGGACACGCCTTTCCCTACATACATATGACATGCCCATAGCATGTTCCAAAAGCCCAAGGGCACCATCTGTCCCTCCTAGGGAACGCCCCACCGCCCCACACCTACTCACTATACGGCGGATCCCCGAGCCCCGTGGATGCGCTCTGCTGACTCATAGATCCGTATCCCACGGCCAGAGGCCATCGCCATGCAGCCGCATGACGCCTCACCATTCGAGGGTAGACCAATACATTGCTCCACATATTGGTCGTCTGAGATCTGCCAGCGCTGCGAGCAACGGTCGGCAACCTCTCGCATCTACGATGGATGTCCTCCGGGGAGGGCCGCATCCTCACTATGCGCGCTCTTGCTCCACTTGGGCTGCTGACTCACGATCTTGTCGGTGGAGTCCCATATATCCAGAAGTAGGTTTTACGGAGCTATATCTGCATACAAGTACATGAATGGAGTCACTGCGCTATTCAATAACTTTAACATGTCCAAAAAAGAATAGTTACTTGTTACTTACCATCGGATCCCCATACTCGACCGGGCGAAGTGGCGGTACGGATCCCCCTGATAACTCATCCCAACGCGGGATAGTCGTGCATGTATAACGGCATGCGATCCTAATCGGCAAAAAACTCGGTCGAAACACTCACTTTCGACCACCCCTCCTCCTCCTCTTTGCATAGTAGCCACCCCCCCAGGCGCATCTGGGCTCTCTCGGGCCCCCATCTAGAAGTTGTATACGAGCGCAAGGTCGGGGTCTTCTCGAAGAAGAAGGCACACAATAAAGTCCCATACGAGCAATCGTGGTTCCTTGCGCTTGCGAGGTGACAATTGTCATTTTAGCGACACCGGCACATCATTTGGGCCCACCCACGGTAGGTCCCACTCAACACACTCTCCACGATCATCATCTTCCCCCCGGTGATGTGATGGAGCGCCACAGTTGCCAAGGATACGCGGCACTCAAATTGCGGCGCCAGCACACGGGTCTCTAGCCTCTCTAGATCTAGGTCGGTATCAGGAGGTCAACGAATTGGAGACCGGTCGACGATGTCACTCCACAAACTCCATGATATACGCGCGGTAATATTGGGCGTGTGTTTCCCACCATCCCCGGTGGCGGGAGACCGTCCCGGAAATACACATCTAGGTTGTCGGTTCGATCCTGTGCCACCGCCTTCTAGCGACCTCATGCTGCGGATCCCGATGACGATGTCCCCGGGCCAACAAAGGCCTCTCTGCTCTCGTAGGGTTCTCCAAAAACTTTAGAACCCCAAACACAGCCAACACACGATGGACGCACGATGCTGGATGCACGTAATGTACCCGAGTCTCTCTCTCTCCGGTTCACCCATATATACGCATATACGCAACATCATCTTTGTCAGCTACGGATAGTGAATACGTAACCAAACACAAAAAACCCAACTCGAGCCATCAAACGGCCCTAAAAACCCCTCATCTTCAGGTCGCACTTTTACGCCAAATCTGGGGCCAGTGCACTTTTGGCTCAAAACACAACGTCCCGAGTCACGAGATTTTGGCCCAAAAATTGCGGCCGTATATGTAAGGGGGGCTGTTCCTGGTCTGGGCCCTAATGCGGGCTTTCAATCCATCAAAATGAAGAAGTAAGGTTAGGCCTCTTACACAGCTGACGGATCTCGATTCCAACGGTCGGGGGTTTATTAAAGCTACGGTCGCGCGAGATTTAGGGCCTTCTCCTCACTCTCTACATTCACCATAGCAACACTAGAAAATGAGTGGATTTGGAGGGAAAACTACCTTATTAAAAGAGAACCCTTGTTTCTTCACTAGCCGTGCGACCACACGTAGCTCGGTTGACAAACCATACGCACCCATTGGAAAAGCTCTCATAGGAGCCACCGAATGGGTATCTTTGTTAGTTTTTTGTGATTTGATACTTTACCGGGGCACATTTTTTCCAAGAAGGGTCACTTCACCTCTCCTCAAAATCGAATTTCCTTACTCACTTACTTGTCGCAGGGCACCACTTTGCCTCCATACTTGTCTTGGTTCGTGTCGATTTCGTCTGCTAGTGAGATACCATCTTGTACTCATGTTTTGTGGTCCCCCCATGAACCTTTCTTGTATGGCGGCACCATCGAGTCGCCCTTGTTTAGAGCATCCAAGATGTGTCATCATCGTATCCATGGAGTCTATTAAAGGAGTCCCTTTGTACCCGCTATAGTCACTCCATCCTTCGTGCTTGGTCTCTCTCTTGTGTCACACATTATGGCCTTCGATCCCACTTATCCCCTATCCCTTATGATATTGTGTCGATCATTGCCATGCCATTCATGCTCTTTATGCTCTAGCGAGAATTCATCCATTCGCTACTTTCAGTCCCCTCCATTCCATCATCATCATTGGTATTATTTCATTCGTCACTCTCGTTATGTTCTCTCATGCCTTAGTTGAGGATCTCTCATTGCCTCACCTTAGCGGACCTCCTTCTGTCGACATCGGCTCATTCATTCTAGAGAAGCCGGGTTTAGAGGGCGGTGTACCCAGTTCCCGGCTCCACTTTTGTTCGGTGCCTCGAATGGGCAAAGGGACTTCTCATTTCCCTTTGACTTGATTGTTTCTCCGGCCTCCTTTCGGCACGATCGGGTCTGTATGCTTGATGGTTTAGTGATGCGGCGGCGGCCCTGCGGTGATTCCGGGTGTGTGTGAGATGTCTCAACCCTCATGGGGGGTAGCCTGTGAGGTAACCCCCCACATGCGAGATGACCTCTTCGGTGTAGCCTTCGATGTAGCTCCATATATTTGATGATGTCGGCCTTAGCGCACGGTCTCTTGCGATTTGCATGTATCGGAGTCGGATTTTGTGAGCCCTTCCTGGCATTATGGGGGCATTTGGGTTGTATTTGTATCTCATGTACTCGAGATATTATTGTATAAGTCTGTTGTTATCCCGAGGGCATAGTGTATGTGGGATCCTTCATTGTATTTTTTTATACGCTCATGTTTATCATAAAATTTGTACTTTATGGTTCGGTCCCTTGATTAAAGCACACTATTCTTTTGTACTTTGTCTCGGCGGGCATAGGTATGCCTCCCCATGCTCCTTTACCACCAGGTACCCTTTCATAAAAAGAGACTTGTTACTGCGAGTCTCGTCTCCTCGAAGTCTAGTTCTTGACTTTACTAATCTACCTTACCTTTCTCCTCTCTGACTTCCCTCTTGATGTCTAGTGATTGAGTTATTACAACGTACTTCGGTCATATGATTTACTCCTAACACTACTTCTTGAGAGGCAATGCAGTACACCATTTTTTGGTCATCGCTTTATTATCATTAGATGGACCCAAGTACACCATGTAAGACCAATTTTACCCTAAGTAAAATTGCTTTCACTATGTTAAATAGCAATAAACCACATTTATTAGGTTAGTTTGTAAATTCTAAACGGAAACCCCAAAAGGAAATATTAATAAACCTATATTTGTTTTGATTTTCCTCATGGAATAATTAATTAAACCATCATTTAATTATTATTCCTAGTCATATTTAACCCAAAACAAAAAAATTAATTAGATAAACCTTTATTTATCTTATTATTTTCTAGAATAATTATTTAAATCTTATTTAGATAATATTCCTTGTTAAATATAGACCAAATCACTCACAAATAATTAAATAAATCATTATTTATTTGATTAATATCAACCACTTCCTTAAAAAGATAAATAAATCATTTATTTATTTATTATTATTAAATAAAGGGATTTGACCCAAGTCAAATACCTTTTCCCTCCAACAAATATAATAAAATATTCCATAAAAGGTGGATCTAGATTTGGTTAATATTATTTTAATCATGCATAAGATCTAGAATGACTAATGTTGTTATAAATAGGAGGGTTTTCCTACCATTCACTACTGCCTTTTGTTGCTATTAGATCACTACGGATCTATACACTTAGTCCCATTTTCCATTGACTGGCTTTGTGTGAGCTCCCTTTGAGTTCTATTTTTGTGCGGGTTTTATACCAACAAGAGAGAGAAAGTCTAGATACGAAGTGCGAGGACTACAAAGAACCCATCCCATTGAGGAGAGATGGATACACCTTCTTGTTTTCCTCCCGGAGTGCCCTTAACATAAAAAATTCTTTGAAAAAATCTTATTCTTGTCTTGTACGTTGGATGCATGGAGCAAACCCTTTATTTCTTGCTTGTCTTTCTATACATAGATACGGTTTTGCGGCATTTATATTATAACGAGATGCGAAGATATTGGCGGCCACTTTTATTGTTAGGGCTATTAGTTATGCGTAGCTAAAGTGGTCTTTTTTCATACCGCTCAGTAAAGGTCCTTTAACAAAAACCATTGCTTTCCTGATCGAACTGCGGCCTTCATCCAGGACCCAAATTTTCCTTTCCCCTTGATTCATAAGCTTCCAAAAAAAAATCAAATCAAATCCTTGCACTTACATACTGAACTAAAATTAGCTTTTGTCGGTCATCTCGAAGCCCCTTTGATTACTTTTCTTTGAGATTGACTGAAGAGAGCCCTCTCACGATGCGAGTAGGGCTAGCTACCCAGTTGAGCGTGGTTTGATGTTACCCTGAACTCTGCCTTCCTTCGGCTGAGGTAGATTTAGGCAATAACATAGTGGTGACCATCTTGGGGGATAAAATGGTTTGCTTGTTAGCGTTATTTGAGGATTTATAAGCTACGAATGAGCCTGAAAGTCTGCAATTGTATCGAAACTCTCTTGCTATGCATCGGCGGAAGTAGATAAAGCGTTGTGATTAATCTTTAGTCTAGCTTGTAATCGTAACATTTAACTTGTGAATTTGCCCCGATTAGATCGGATGATCTGGACTTTTGGGTGATAAGTCTAGAAATTGAATAGAGAATTTGAAAAAGTTGGTTTTGTCCTTTTGATTCTTGAGAATAATTCCACACGCTTCCGGAAGAAGACATACGAATAAATCAGGATCCAGATCCACCTCCGATTAACAAGAAAATCCCAATTTGGTGCAAGAATCCATCGACGGAGAAGGGCCTGATTCTCTTAAATCTCATTCATGTCCTGCTGTTTTGAATATATGAAGACCCTTGGAATTTGTAGAAAGTTAAGTTGGCCCTTGGCTAGAAACTAAATGTGAAGGCAGTCTTTAGTTCTTGCCATAATCTAGTTTATTGACCCCTTAGAAATACATTCAACTAACAAATCAGTGAGCTAGATACATCTTGAAATATTCATAATTCTATTATGGCAACGAACATCTTTGAATTCATTGAATCACTGTCAAAACTCTTGGGCCATCGATGCATCCAATTCACGAATTCCTATTGAACCTCCTTTTATCCCTGCCATTCTGATGCAACTAATATCACGATCAACGATACGCAATAGTTTCACCTCCATCCCCACCTCACTTATCCTTGACTCCAAATACTCCTATTTTCCCAAATTCGGTTGTGAATCCACCAAGAGCGATGGCTGCTCGATTCGCTCCCCTTGTGTTACCTCAGAACTTAGATGATATGCCTACAGATTACCGAAGTAAGATCCCATTGTTTGACGGCACTCCTCAGAGTATTCCGGCATAGCAACATGTGGACAAAATGGCAGACTTTTTTGATCTCCATGAAATTGATGCAGAAAATGTAACTATGAGATTATTTGTGCAAACTTTCAGTGGTGAGGTAAGAAAATGGTTCAGAGCTTCGACTTTAAGTATTCACCACATTGGCTGAGCTTCAAGAGCCGGTTCTTAGATAGGTGGGAAGTAAAGAAAGATCCTCTTCAAATCACTTGAATATACCAGATCCAGCGGGAATATGAGTGAATGCGTCTGCAAAGACCTCTTTATTATCGAGATTTAATGCGGCTTATAATACTATTCCGATGATTCAAGACCATCTAGAAAGTCATATTTTCTTAGGATTTCCGGATGGTTTTGATCACGACCATAGCATATTAGTTGAAGAGAAGTCAGAGCTACCTTAGAAGAAATGTAGAAAATTGCGGTGAGTGTTGAAGCTAATTTGGGCTAATGAGGGAAAGCTGGGTGGAGAAGTAGAAGAAAGTCTCGATAAAGGAAGAAACTACATCGGATCAAAATGCTTCGCAAGGTGGAAAAGATGTTTGAAAGGTTCACATGATAGCCCAAGCCAACGGTCAATCAAAATTTACGTAGTCGTGACAACCACAAATTTAGGATCAAACAACGAAGCCAGCGAGCCCAAGAGCCGACGATCCGACGGTAGAGTAAAGACCCCTCTTGACGAGAATTGTGTTGAGTCTGAATCGGATGATGAAGATGATGTAGTAGGGGAGGAGAATCACTTCTTCACTCACGATGATATGCCAACCTTCATCAACGAAGATATGATATACGAGAAAGTTGTTGTACAAAAAGATGAAGATTTTATCTTGTGAAATGACAGAAGCTCTTGAGGAAGAATCGAGAAGAGTATCGAGAGAAGGTTATATGAATGCTTTGTCCTTGACGAAGCAATATTCACTTAGAAACAAAGACGTGCTGTCAACCCGATTGAAGAGAAAGTTTCGGCACCAAAAAATGATTCACATTTGCACGAAGGAAAAAGCAGGTTGATGCTGGCACACTTGACAAATCGGCATCGGCCAGAAAAATCAAATTAGCTAATTTGTATCGAGGAGAAGGGTGAAAGAAAGATCTTCCGGTCGAAGAGGTAGAAAAGACTTCGGCTTTTAGTTTGGAAAATGAAATTTCTAAATTAAGTTATCCATTCCCTTGGTGAATTAATGAGGAACAACGGTTATAGGGGTCAAGTCTCTAAAATTTTGAATTTTGATTGATATCGATATGGTGAATGTGGGAGATGATCGACTGGGCGATATTTGGACCAGCTTTGGATGGTGAGTCTCCCGACAGTGATGTGCCTCCTTTTTATATCAGCTTAAGATTACATGATTTTGTGTTGCATAATGCCATGTTTGATTCCGGTGCTTCGCATAATCTTATGCCGAAGGCAATCATGGAAAAGTTGGGTTTGGACATCACGAGGAAGTACCATGATATTTATTCATTTGATTCCAGCAGAGTAAGATGTATTGGGCTCATTAAAGATTTGGTTGTATGCCGATAGTTTCAATGATGTAAATAGTTAGTTAGTTGAAGTAGATGATATTCCAGAAATAACAGAAAATTTCAGAGAAGTTTTGAAAAAAGAAAAACAGGAAAATAAGATTTAAAGCCGATGGTGAAGACAAGAAATGGACAGAGAAGAAAAACGAGCTAAGCAAAGAGATTTCAGGTACTTAGAAGATGATGAATATGATGCAGGGACCATGGATTTGAAGTGGTCTGCTGATGGAAATGATGAGTAATTAGAATCGGCAATACATTTTACAGTCCTTACAACAGAACAAAGTGCTAATGTGTCTTGAGTATATTCATTTTAAATTTAACTTTGATTGTTAGAACAATGTAAATTTGATCTTGACTTTGATTAACAGCCTATTCTTAGAAAAGATGCTTATTTAAGAGAATTACGGTATATAGGTGACTGCGAATTGGTGATTAAGCAAGTGAAGGTGAATATCAATGACATCCTCGAGAATGGGAAGCTTCTGAAAAATAGGTTCTGAATATTCTGAAGTTGTTTTTAGAGTTACTTGCCAGCATGTGTGCCTCGTATCCAAAATAGTGCTGAGGTACTTGTAAACGACAAGATTATTTGGTCCAAAAATGAACTCAAGCCAACAAATTTCCAAATCACATGTGAGAAGCATCGTCAGAAGCCCATTAGGATAATCGAGAGATATTCGCTTAAGGATTTCCAAGATGATAGAGGAGATTGATGATTCAAGCAAAGGTAAGTTCAAAAAAATCCTCAATTGATGTAGAACATGATGATGGTGAAGCTGATGTGCAAATCAATCAAATATAAATGTTCTTAGCTAAAGATAATATTATTCCTAAAGGCTTGATACCTTTAGAAGAAACTCTTAATCAAGATGACATTAGCACGGAAACCAACCTTGTATGAGAGAAAGGAGTTGAAGAAATGAATATTGGGGCAGTTGAAAATCCAAAGATGGTGAAATTGTCTAAAGCATTGCAGGAGGTAAAATCCAAAATATGTGAGTTTGTGTCATCTTTGCTAATGTCTGTTTTCTTGGGACCTAATTGAGACTTGAAGGCGTATGATCTGGTATAATTGACCTTTATTTAATCAAACTAAATCAGAAGCCTTTGGAAGGCCATTTAGAAGAATCAATCGGCACCTTATCAAATTATGAAAGGAGAGTCATGAGTTGCTTCAAAGTAAGATCATTATTCACTATCTATTTTGATTGGATTTCAATTTTATGGTAAAAGTGAAAAGACGGTAAGATTACGTTTACTTTCTGCATTGATTTTGGAGATATAATAAAGTTTCATTGAAGGATAATTATAAGACTGTAAAATGGACCCTGTATATGAGTAGTTAGAACATCTCGTATCTCACTACTAATTAAAATAATGCAGGTACCATAAATTTGTGATGTGAGACGTCCAGAACAAAACACGTTACCACTCGGTAAGAACGTTCCAAATATCTTCTAAGATGCATATGAGTTTGAAGAGCAGCTGGTACCACATTTTAATGACGATGGATACTGTTTTCTGCGAATAGAAAGTCATATTTTTTGTTGTGTATCTTGATGATTTGACAGTATTTTCAATTCAGATGAAGAGCACATGTATCATTTGAAAATTGTCTTACTGAGAAAGTGTAGAAAATATAGTGTGTATCCAGAAAAATAAGAGCTTGTTTGCCATGGATGAGGGCAAAATACGCAACCCATATTTATCTCAAAGATGGCATCGCAGAAGAAAGCCATTATTGATCAGAGGCACGTGTAGAAAGAGATTAAACAAGTGGCCCTCCCGGAACAAGAAAGAGAGATGCAATATTTTAATGGTAAGATGAATTTTACGTTGCTTTGTGCCTAGTCTTCTTTGAACACCTAAGAGATTACAAATATGCTTAAGAAGGAAAACCAAGTGAAGTGGGTAGAAGAGGTACATCAAATCTTTCAATTTAGTAAAATTGACTCTTTCTTCGGTACAACGGTGTTGATCAGCGTGGATTACCTCAGAATTTTATATTGTTTTCATTTCTTGAGCATCTTGCGTGTGTTAATGCGAGAAAAAGAGACGAACATGAAAAACCAATTGCTTTTTTCGGTGTGAAATATAAGAGATGCGGCCTTGAAGTATAACATCATTGAAAAGCAAGCTCTTGCACTTGTGAAAGCATTGAAAGATTTTGGGTATATATTACGCATTCTCATATTGTGGCCTATATTCTACTTCTTCTTTGTCAAGGATGTTTTAGTACAAACGGAATCACGAGGAAGGAAGATGTATGCCAAGTGGATTTTGACTTTGTTGGAGTACGTGTGGAGATAAAGCCTACCAGCTTATCCAAAGACAGAGACTAGAAAAGCTAATGGGTTTGAATCAAATTTGCATGCTTTAGAAATAAATAAATGCATTGCTATGGAGTGAGGATAGGAAAAGTGTGATTAAATTATCGAAATCTTCTTTGGCCTTTATAACCCCAGTATTCGAATGTGTATATGTGCTTCAAAATTTGTCACCACTTGCTTGGCATGGCTAGAAATAAGAGTAGAACTACCGAAATTGAAGGCTACAAAATTTTGTATTTTGAATTCTACACTTTATTGGAAAGATCCGGTGGTGTTTTGTTGAATTGTTTGGTGGAAGAAGAAGCGGCGAACGATGGAGGATTTCCATAAAGTGCGAAGATTGACTTTTTGGAAAACAATAACATGTGATAAGATTTGAGGCAGGATATTATTGATGAACACTTTTTTCGATGTGTATGTTGTCAAAAATTTGTCATGAATGTCAGATTTTGAAGGAAGAAGACGAAGAGAGTACATTAACAACACGCCTATTGAGGTAAAATTGCCCTTTTAGTGATGGGAGTTTGGATTTTGATAGTGAAATTTCTCCCTTCTGGCTTTAAACTGAGTGGATCCTCAGCGTAATTATTTCATGAAATGAATTGAAGAAATTCCCACCGGGTAAACTACGAATGCGGTAATAATTTCATTCCTTGAGAATAACATTTGTCTCGTTTTGGTTTGCAAGATAAGTTGGTACTAATACTTTGCTGCATGACTTTCAAATCAAAAGGATGGTTGAGTTTTGTAGTATCACATCATGGGACACTCAGCATTATCATACCAAAATGGCAGTTGGCGAATCTTCCAACAAATATTTGGTCAACATCATTAAAAAGTTCTTTGGAAATAAATAGAAAGGTTGGCATAAGAAGTTAGTCAATGCACTTTGGGCGGTCAGTGAGTGGGAAAATCTATTGGGATGTCCCCACTGAGTTGGTATATGGAGTTGACACAATGTTTCCTACCTCTCATTGGGTGGGTGAGCTTCTCAGAGCGCGGTGAAAGGATAGATGAAGAGAAGAATAAATGGAATGAATCCCTTTACAACATGGAGATGAGAGGAAGTTTTCAAGAACACATTCAAAAGGCTATGGAAAATTAAAATCTATGGCAAAAAAGAAAAAAGCAGACAAATTCAAGCTGGAAAGAAGTGGTCTTTAGAAATGGGATCAAAGGAATGAAAGGAAAGGTGTACGAGTGAGTTAAATATCTGGAAAGGACCCTTTAAAATTAACATATAGGGTTAGAATGCTTTTCTTAGAGGAGATGGGCTTGAGGCAAATTGTCAGGAGGGCAGGTGATGGAAGTAGACGTTAGCCTTTCAGCGGTATCATTTACGAGATGTTTCTTGTTTGTTGTGCTGTACATACCATTTTATTTTAGATTCCATTGCAATTAATGTTGTAATATTCTCTTTAGTTTGGGCACAGAAGTGAAGGCTATAATTCTAGGAATGATTTCAATTTTGGTTTGAATATATCAGATGGGTCTTTGAATCATTTTGGTTGCAATTGATGGAACTGAGTCAAGTTTCAGGTGTCCAAAATGAGTCAAAGAATTAACATGTGGGTTTATCTAATTTATGATTCCACTGCTTCCAAATGAATGAAATGCCGTATCTCTCCGGGAATCTGGCAGTTCTTAGCACCTCCAAGACTACCATCCCCATTGGAACTTGATGTTAAAGTCAGATCTTGTATCCCTGTGGAGATCAAAATTTCTCTTTTTGCATTTCTTGTTTTAGGTGTCTCACTGGATTCTTTCAATTCCTTCATTTGAAACATCGATCATCCATGACGGTAGGAGGATTTCACTCTCCCTGTCATGCCCTATTTGGATTCATTGTCTATTCATCAAAATACGTAGTCTTCTGAGTCTTATTTGGTCTTGGTCGTGAAAGGAAGTCATTTTAGTCATTAGGTCTAGAGGTTTGTCAATTCTGCAAAATGTCCATAATGCGATGGGCACATGAGGAAGTTTTAAATAAGTTTTCATTGTAAAAAATTCATCTTCTTAGTGCTTGATCATGAACTTTCTTCAAAACTTTGTTTTGAAGAAAATCAACAATTTTAATCTTTTATAATAAACAATATAATTTCAAAAATTTAGGTTGTCAAATTCTTCGATAAAATACAGTACTTGTAAATTCATATCAACCATCCTGCAAAGTCAATAAAAGATTCATCATTAGTGAAAAATCAAGTGGAAAGCAAAAATGATTTGTATTAAAAAAGTAAGAAAAATAGGAAAGAAAAACATAAAAGTGGGTTTGCAAAACAAAAATCAAATCATGACTATAAGATATTTTTCGTTGAAATGTCATTTCCATTACAAGAAGTTGTCGAAAGACCAGAAAAACGTTGGAGAAATGGCTTGTGAGTTTGAAGAAATGGATAGCTGTAGACAATTCATGTACTGTGGAAGAAGCGGCGGTGCACAAGGAGTTCGTAGCACATACAACCGCACATCATTGTGTATTTTTCAACCTTGCGCATTTATCTTGGTCGCGAGCGCACGGGGAATAATTAGAAGCAAAAAATCTCATCAACGCTTCCAAAATCAAAACGACTTAATCTCTTTTGCTCCAGTAAGTTTGTGCGCCCTTGCCTCTTTTATTAAAGCAAAAATATTTGGTGTTATTTAGGAGGGAAGATATAAGAGTTTGATTAGTTGAGTATAAACCCTGTTATTTTGTGGAAAAGCTATTCCTAGGGTTGAGTTTGTTTATTTAAGTTTGATTTTGGTGCCAATTAGCTCAAATCCCATTCCTCACCTAGTTTCCTTTCCCCTCACTAAATCCTATCATTTATTCAATCCTTTATTCCCTTACATTCCCATATTAGCAATACAAATCTACTATCCTATCCCTCAAGTACTTTTATTCTATCATTTTCCCTTGCTATCCATTTACCCAATCTTAAATCCCCAAATTCCCAACGATTAAATGACATTAGCACATATAATTTCAGCAACTCACTTGCTGACCATGTTCCTGCAGTCCTATTTCCCTTTGGCATATTTGGCGTGAAAACAAAAACACCAATTTCTCATTTTCATGAGCCAAACATCGCTTGACATATACCTTGCGGCTTCAGCCCAGAAGCTGTGTCATCTCTCCTGAACTTTCAAACCAGTGATTCTACCATAAGAAAAACTACATGCAAAGTACAAATAAAAGGTACGCCAGCAAATGGAAAGGCCCACCTCAGGCCCAAGGCTGAGCACCACGCCCCGCCCACGTAGCATGTTTCCAACATGATCCCATGCGCACCCGATGTAATGAGATGATTGTCCAGTTGACATCATCGAGTTAGCTCGGTTGTTTGTTTTACATTTGCATGATGGTCAAGTAACTCTTCTTGACAGACCTACGCCTTCCCGAAGGAAACCCATTTCTCGAACTGACAGATACCAATGTAGGTGAGGAGTGGAACGAGAGACATCGGAGTGTGGGAATGAGAGCATTATGAACTATACATCAGGCCCAACTATCTTAGAACGGCTTAGCAAGGTCTTTCCTTTGGATTTTTGAGAGGAATCCTATAGCCATTGATGAGACTCATTATCGGATACTTCGGTTAGGAGCGCTTCATATTTTCTATGCATACCACATACGGTTATTGATGCATTTCATGAGGTAGGATGATGAAAATTCCATATTTCATGTCTTGAAACATCGAGAGGATGACTATAACGCTCTGCGGAAAGATACAGGCAACAACACAATAACATCTACACTATCATCATCCAAGATCATTGTTGTACATCAGCTTGGTTTGCAAGGTATCACATGGGAAGACTTCATTTCCCGTGAGTTCTTCACAAACCCTCAGCTTCCTCCAGAGGTTGTCCATGAGGTAGGTGAGCCATCACATCAGTATGGAGGTCAGGAGGTAGAGACTACTAGTGTGCCGGCATATGTTACTTATCAGAGAGGCACGAGAGCTTTGTTTGCAGTAGCTCAACATGTACTATCTCCACCTGAGGTGGAAGGGGTCTCGCTTGGGCATTGTGCGGTACAGAGACAGTGCAAGGACAAAGGCAAGAAGCCTATGCGGGATGAAGGGCCTTCGGGAGACGAAGACATTGATTTTATACTTGTGGTGATTTGGCTCACCTGGCTCAAATGCGAAAAGTATGGGAGCGAAGCGAGAGATAGAGACCTTCGTGCAATCGAGTTGCCGAGGAGGCACAATGGGTGATCAAATACTTGGAGCTATGAAATAAACAGTTGGAGGATCAGCATACAGTCATGGAGTTGGGAAACATTCGTGAGAACAGGCAGGCTGCCCAAAGAGGCCCTGGTGACATGACACCCATGGAGCGGGAGATTTGGCTTGAGAGGGTCAACATTCATCTTGAGAAGCTGTTGGAAAAAGAAAATAAGGAAAATGACATGCTTAGAAATAAGAAAAACCATTATTGGGCGCGAACTCATGTTTGCAAAGCGTGCATGAAAATTCTGAAGGCAAGACTAAGGAGGGCACTGAAACGACGCAAGAGGCATGATAGGCTCCAAATTTTGGCCGAAGCCTCTTTGGCTGAGCATGGTACTTGATTATGGACCTTCAGCCCAAATTTCAGCAAATTTGGGAAAACTTTTGTCAATTTTGAAATTTTTGGTCTCAAAACAGGTTTTTCCGCCCGACGCGTAGCGCCACTTGGCGCGCGCTTACAATTGGGAGATCTTCTGGAGGAAAACTTTGCATTTCTGGAGTTTTTATAAAAAATTTTGCATGTTCATGGATTACCTAAGGATTTCATCAAGTTCTGGGTTGCACAAGGGTCAAAAACACCCTAAAAGTCACCTTTCTGCAACTTTTTGCACCCACAGGAAGCAGTTCTGGGAGATTGCATTTTTGGAGGGGCAAATGACATCCAAATCTAGAAATTAAACTTGGGTTAGAAATTAGACAGGTAGGGCTTTCGAACGAGCTATCATGAGCTCAATTTGGACCTCGAGAAAGGGCACGAAAATCAACTAAAAGAAGTTGTGCTTTCATAGAATTTTATGCGCGACGCATAGAGATTTTGGCCTATTTTCTGACTCGGAAATTTCGCCTAGTTTTGGCCAGTTTCACTTTTTCATGTAACTCTTGATGTAACTTGATGTAACTTCATGACCATGATTTAATTTTGGCACATTTTTACTTGTTCTAGAATATTCATTCACCAAAGGGTGAAATGTAAGTGAATGAATCAGTTTCCTAGCATATAGAGGCAAGTTGTTTCATTGCCTATTATTCAGTTCCTAGTTTAGATATGGTTGAAACTGACTCCTAGAATGGTGACTCAAACCCCTAGAGTCAAGGGGATGGGTTAGGCTTGTCTATATCATGTATTTTTACGAGTCATTTTCAGGGTTGGACACTTGGGATTGTAGAGCACCTCATTGTACATTTGATTTCTGCATTTTTGGCAAAGGAAAGACCAGGGATCCTTGTGGTTCTGTGTTTTGATGGTGTTTCTTCTCTATGTAATTTTTAATTTCACTGATATTTATGTGTACCATTTCCTTTCTCTTTTGCTTCTGAAATTAAACAAATGAGTGACAAAGGTAGAATTCATTACCTTACTATGCTCTGCCTTTTAGTTTTGTTTAATTTTCAATGTTTTCTTCAGTTTGAAAAGGATTCTTGATACCCTATTTCCCTTTTCATCTTCTCACCATTCCGAACCATCCATCCTTTCAAATCAAAGCATCAAAACCATTGCTTTCCCTACCCCAATCAGAACTCTGCGAAACTGGCCTTCATCCCTAGACCCAAATTTGCCTTTCCTTTGATTCCAACAAAACTCCCAAAAAATCAAATAAAATCCTTGCACTTACATACCTAGCCTAAAATTAGCTTTTATTCAGTCATCTCAAGCCCCTTTGATTACTTTTTGCTGAGATTGACCCGGAGAGAGCCCTCTCCTGATCTGGTAGGGCTAGCTACTAGACTAAGCATGGTTTGATGTTACCCTGAACTCTGCCTTCCTTCAGCCTGAGGTAGATTTAGGCAATAACATATTGCATCTGGGGTTAAATATCATGGACAAAAAAAAAAGAGGAAGTCAGTAGTGTTTTGGACTAACCTAGTAAGAAGAGAACTGAATGAGGAGGGTTTATTTGATTTTGTAAACCATTTTATGTCTACTGCATACAAAATTTTGAATGGGGTCCCTCCCCCATGCTTCCTGCCAAAAGCTCAAGAATTCTTACAGACCATTATGTTTTTGAAGACCATTCAGAGATTAGACATTATGGGGTGGGGGTAGAACCATACAGACTTCCTGTTTTTGTGCCTATGAGGCTATTTTCTTTGGAGTTCATTAGGCAAAGTTTAAATGTTGATCAAGTACACTTCGTGCCTATGAAAAAGGGTTATATGTTTAAGCTACCTATGTCTGTGGGTCCCTTTATAGTAAATATGAGACAGGTTCTTGATGAAGTCACCATGATGTTAGATAGAATGCATTTACTGTTAGGAGATAAATGGGCTTATGATCCCCATAATGTGATTTCAAAAATGAGAATTGAAAATGATATTCAGCATTTATTCATGAAAGCAGACTTGATATAGAGAAGCTAGAAAATAAGGGTTTTGCAGGTTCTGTGGGATCAAGTATACAAGCTCCTATCATATCAGAGAAGTCTAACAAGAGGAGTAAAGAAGCAATGATTGACTCAGAAGATGAAGAGCGGAGAACTGAAAAGAGAGCAAAGCTAAATGAGGACTTAGAAGGTACTCAACCTAGTTTCTCACTGCAGTTGGAAGATGAGAAAAATGTACCATCCTCACCAAGAAGACAAGAAGATGCTCAGGAGTAGGTACCCTTGATTAAACAAGTATTTTCTCAGATTTTTGAAAGAAACTAGAAAATGAAGGCTAGAATGAAAGCACAGGCTGAGTATCGGATAACTCCGGATCAAACAAGATTACTGACAGCTATGGATCTTGAAAAAGATCAGTTTAAGTTTTCTCTTTCTCATCCTTCTGATATGACTATAGGCTCATGTAATATTTTTAATAATGTAAATCTGATTGTTGATGTAAGAAAAATCCCTCTGATTGATAAAGTAAATTTACATATGCAAACTGGTCAATTGATTGTGAATGATTTGACCAAAACTAATGAAATGGCTATTAAAGCTAGTAACATGCTAGGGAAGGTTATCAAGCAGTTGAAGTTAGAGAAAGCCAATTCCAGGGCTTTAACAACACAAAATGAATAACTCAAGAAGATTATTGTGAAGATTGGCGTAGATCCAAATGACAGGTTTGTTGTACAGAAGTTGTTGCAAAGTGCAGAATTAGAAATCTCTATGCTGAAGAAAAAATTGAAGTTGCCTATAGGAGAGCACTCTATGGCAGCAGAGGTTGCAGAAGTAGAAAATGAGAAAGAGAAACTTCTTCAGAAACTCTTGCAGAAGGAAGAAGAAATCACCAAATTGAAGCAAACTGCATTGTCATTACAGAATCACATTGAATCTCATACTTGTACTTTCATTTTACCATCTGGAAATGAAGATCTAGCAGTACAAATATCTCAATTGACCACTGAATCGAAGATGGAAGAGAGATATCGCAAAAAGGCACAAACTGATCTAGAGAAAGCAATGAAAATAATGCAAGCTAAGGATGGAGAAATCAATAAATACAAAACAAATTTCCAAACTGCTGATGCTAAGATTAAGAATCTAAAGGAGAATTTGAAAGGAAATATATCTGTGATACAACCTAAGGACATCATTTGGAATGATATCATTGAAGAAATGAAAGCAACTTGGGGATTTCTGACTATCATATCAGAAGAAAGAAATATTATCAAAGATTTTGAGGAGGAGGTTATGGCAGATAAACGGAAGACAATTCACAGAGCCATCTAGGTAAAGAAATTTATTGATTTTATTGATTCCAAGACTGAGCAAGAGTTGGAAGAGAATGAGATTAAAGATAGGATTTCATGTTCTATAAAGATTAAAAAACTGATTGTCAAGAATAATTGCAGGAATACTACTGAGAAAAAGTTGACAGACATTAAGGAATCAGTCAGCAAGTTTGACAGTTTATATGACAAAAGAGCCAGGGCAGGCTTGCCATCATGTTGGGGCCTTAGAGGCAGTATTTTATCATGGGAGTCTTATGAACCACTACTGATATTGGAAAAGAGAAAAGTGGACAATACTCATGAAAAGACTCAAATTTTAAAAGGAGCAACAGTGATTAATTTTCTCCAGAGGCACTTTCAGCTTTTATGGTTGGTGAAGACCCTGTTTACAGAAAGACCATCAATCAACAGGATTACTAGTTTTAGATTGGAATATCACAGGTTGATCAATTCACCCAAAACAAACATTGAAGTGTGGAAGAAATGTAGAGCCTGGATGACTGATCTCCCTAAAGATCCTTCATCTTCAAAGAAGAACAAGACAACAAATCAAGAGAATACAACAGCGGTAGCATCAATTCATATTCAGCAAATAGATTGTGATTTAAGTTTTATTTTATTTTTCTCTTTTAAGAGAATGTAATTGTAAGAAGACATTTTGATGACATGTAATAGGAATTTTACGAAGTCCTAAGTAGTTGAAGCAGTTAGGAGTAGTTTCAGCAGTTACAAACTGCTTTTCATTGTCTTTAAAGAGCTAGACAAGAAAGAAAAAGGTTCCGAGTTTTGGACCTTCAAACTGCAAATTTTGTACTCAGTTTTCAAATGATTAATGAATGAAAAGAAAGATTCTAGAATCTGTTGATATTGATATGTTTTCCAGTTTACGTTGTGTATTTTATGTCCTTGAATAAAACGAATTAATGAAGCTGCATGTCTCTTTTTACATATGTAAACAAGAGTTAACATCCTTAATGGGCCCTCCTTCATTTTAACTAATATTCTGTCATAAAATTCTTCTGAAGTTTAAAGTGATAGATATTTTTTATCAGCATATTAATTTGGGCTTCCCTCCTTCATATTCTTCTCATCATTCCATTTAATATTAGGAGATAATGGCATTGCAAAGCATTTATTGCATTTTATTCTTGAGGGTTTAATAAAAACATATCTGAAGGTGATTAAGCAAATACCCTTTGATATTAAAATTCTGTGACATACAAGTATAAATTTCTTAAGCATTGATTCCTTAATACAACCAATGGATTGTCTCTTAAGGTACAACACTGCCAATGCTCCATGCAATGATATTGAGAATTCCAATGTGGTGGAAGATCCTACTATCCAGCCATATACCATAGAGCCACACTCAACCACAATATAAGATGCAAGCTCAACGAAGAATATTAGTGCCATAAGAGGGTGGACAAAGGAATACATGATAGTTTCATTCGATGACATAGAGTTCAAGGGATACTCAATACGTGCATCTGCAAAGAAACATGGAATTTTAGCCTGAAGCATACATTATTGGATTAATGGGCTCACTCATACAAAGCGTGGAGGGTCTGTTACTATTATGGCTGAAGAGGAGGAGTTCGAGGTGGTTGTGTGATGTAAGGATATGGTCCAAATGGGACATGGGTTAGATTTGATACAAATAAAATCCACAGTAGCTCAAATTTATCAGCAGAGGCAAAGCCCCTTCAAAGATGGGTTCCTGGAAAATATTAGTGGAGTGGGCTTAAAAAAATGCATCCAGACCTTGTCTTACAAACCATGGAGGGTCTTGACACAGACAGGGCTTTAAATTTACGCCATGCAATTGTGTCTAAATTATATGACACCCTTTCTCATGCATATGAGAAACACTCTTATTCCCTAAAAAATATTTGGAACTGTGATGAAACAGGCTTACAGGCTAGAATGAATTGTGGCATGTGGGTAATTTCCAAGAGAGGGAGCATAAATGTGCAAAAAAACATTCCTAGGAGCAGGGAGTGGATCAATATACTTTGTTGTGTCAATTCAATCGGTTCTACAATCCGAGGTTTTTATTTATTCAAAGGAAAAACACAACTTAAAAATTATATAAATAATTGTGAACCAGCTTCATGCATGGTTGCACACCCCAATGCATGGATGAAAAATGAACTCTTCTTGAATTGGATTTTTCACTTTTCCGCATCTATGCAAGGTGGTGTCTCACTTGAAAATAGACACCTACTAATTTTAGATGGCCAAGGAAGCCACATGGTTGTGTTGACAATCGAGGAGGCCAGTCATTTGGGCATTGCCCTATTAAGATTTCCAACTCATACGACTCACATATTTCTACCTCTCGATGTCATCGTCTTTGGGCTCTTGAAGAACTATTTCAGTGTAGAGCGAGCTTCATGGATGGCAAAGAATCTAGGGATGGAGGTAGAAACAATTGAGCTAGTTGAGCTTGCAAGTAAAGCATTTAAAATGGATCTAGCACCTTCTAATATCAAGGTAGGATTTAGGAGGACTGGAATTTGGTTACTGAATGTTTATTCTATTATTGATGATACTAGTTGCAGCTAGCCATTTGTTGTGGAAGGCCAGGAAGAAAAGGAATTACATGTGCAAGTGGATGCACAAGAAGATGTGGATTGGCAGGAAGATGATATCGATGTTGAAGGTATGATATCACTTTCTCAAGGGAACGTCTATGATGATGAACATGTATGTGAGACACAATTTAGTAACAAACCAATCTCCAATAACATGGAGGCTGCCACACCCATTGAAGAACCTACTAATTATGCATGTGATATTCCAAATGAGGCAGTTGATAATGAAAATGGCAATGCCATTGTGGCATCAAATGAGAATGTAACAAGAATCAACATTGATCAATTGAGCATGTCAACCAACATAACCCCACCATCATCGTTGGCAGAGGCCAGAATGAATAATAGCAAACATAATGTGTCATCTACCTATGACGAAAGCATGGAAATGCCTTTTCAGCCAACAAAGTTAAGCACTGAACTTGTTCATTATTTTGTGGACAATACATCACTGAAAGAAGAGTTTATTGAGAATGAATTACCAAACGAGGACAAAAATTGTGTTCAATCAGGTTTTCCTGAGGTGGAAAGGCAAGATTCAAGCCATTAGGAGTAATACTTGGTAGGTTCCTAAAGCTACCAGTAGAGAGAATGAAGGCATCATCAATGAATTTAGCAACAAACTATCTTCGATTAGAGAGGATTTCACATTTACTCACCTCTAAAGAATATATGAATCTCATGTTCAAGTATGAGCATATAAAACTCTAAATTAGGAATCTAAATAGAGAAAGGAGTTGCCCAAGGAAAAGAGAGATTCAAGGATTGCATCAGCAGTATCTCGGGCAAAGGAAAGGCTCGAAAGAAAAAAATAAAGGGAAGAGAAGGAACATAAAAAATAGTTGGCAAGGCAAGAGAGGGAAATAACAAAGGATCAACAAGTGTTAGAAAAAAAATGGGTGATAGATAGGGAAGAGTATGTTGCAAGTCAGTTGGAGGAAGATATGATGATTTCCAACACTTTGGACCACATTGCAGATCATAAACCATCGTACCAGGACTTGATTAACATCGAATTCCCACACTATCGGCAAGCGGTTATACCCACCCCCTATACACCTACCAATGCAGGAGTAAATACTATGTGTTATAGGCCACCTCCATTTAGTGTTGGGGTTGGTAGTGTTAGCACTCCATAAATTTCTTGAGGCCGAAGAGAGAAATATTAGAGGTAACCACAAACCACTTCTAGCTAGAATTTTCTCTTTCTAGTTGGAGGGGGCTCCCTCACTTAAGAAAACTAAATATTTCTAGGTTATAAGGCACACATAGACCAAATCTGAAGGAATTTTAAATTGTTTGTTTGGAAAAATGAAGGTCTATGGAGAATGAACACCCATGATCAACAGGTTTACTGGGCTATAATACTTATGCATATAACATCCAATAACACTCACAAAGGATTATCAAGCATATAATTTGGATAAAGGAAACCTATTTTTAGTGTAGAAGAAAATAAACATAAGAAATACTTCTTCAAAAGTAACAAAACAACCGATAATCTCATACTGCATGTTTGTGAGCAAGAAATTGTGCAGAAACAACAAAGTATAAAGGTATAATATATCCCATTTGCAACTGAAATATAAGACACAACTTGATTTAGAGAAATACTAGAATGAATTATAAAACAACTGAATCATCATACCCATACACTAGAAGGATTGTAGAGGAGAATAAATAAGAAAAATAATGCATAGGGGATAAACAAATCCAAAGCATCATACCATAAGTATCCTTGAAAATGGAGACTGGGAAACCTGAACCATAAGCATTTTTATTCATATAAGATAAAATCATAGTACACCAAACTCTAAAAAAAGTTCGTAATCATTTCTATCCCTTTATTCATTTAAGTCTTCAACATTAAATAGACATACACCATAAGAAAAAACATGTCTAGACGTAGTGCATCTCTCATTCATGAAGTGGATCGAATCCAATAAAAAAGAGGAAACATTAACTGTCTTGTAGTCTTTTTATTTTAATGAAAAAACTAAAAAAAACCACTAAGATCATATCATCCTATCATATTTACAAAAGGTGTCCAAATGCATGAAAGTTATCCAAAAAAAGCGAGCCATACTTTTTTGGCACCAAAAGAAGAAAAAGAAATCAGTTTCCAAGTTTGTGTTGCACAACAACTGGATAGCACTGTTAGTATGAATATTTTGTCGGAAAAAAGACCACTTTAGCTACGCATAACAAATAGCCCTAACATCAATTATGGCTACCAATATCTTTGAATCTGCAATTATTTGATCCAAATAAAGCTGCACAAATCCAGATCTATGCATAAAAAGACATTAAGCAGTAAAAATGAAATGTTGCTCCATGCATCCAATAGATAAGACAAGAATAATATGTTTGAAAGAATTTTTATATTAAAGGGGCACCTAAGAGGAAAACAAGAAAGTTGTTTCCAATTCTCCTCAATGGGATGGGTTCTTGAAAGTCCTCAGCATTTCAGATCTAAAATTTCTCTCACTTGTTGGTGTAGAAAACCCAGACAAACATAGAACTCAAAGGGAGCTCACAAAGAAAATAATAGAGAATGTGACAATGATAATGGCTCAAAGTTAGACCAAGAGTATAGATCAAGGGTGATCTAATGCAAAATGAAATGTGACTAATGAATGGGAAAACCCTTCTATTTATAACAAAATATTAGGGTGGTCTAGAACTTGGTGCATGAATAAAATATTATTAATCAAATTCTAGAATCACCTTTTAGAAATATTTTATTATATTTGTTGGAGGGAAAAGGATTTTTGACTTGGGTCAATTCCTCTATTTATAAATAATAAATAAATAAATGATTTATTTATTATTTTAAGGAAATGGTGAAATATAATTAAATAAATAATGATTTATTTAATTATTTATAAATGATTTAGTCAAATTTAACTAGGAATATTATTTAAATAAGGATTTAAATAACTTATTCCTAGGAAATAATCAAATAAATAAGGATTTATTTAATTGATTTCCTTGTTTTGGGTTAAATATGACCGGGAAATATAAACAAATATAGATTTGTTTATTATTTCCTTTTGGGGTTTCCTGTTTAGACCATAAACAACTTAATAAAGGTGTTTTACTAAGTTATTTCACATAGTGAAAGCAATTTTACTTAGGGTAAAATTGGTCTTGCATGGTGTACTTGGGTTCAAATAATGATAATAGGTTAGATGACCAAAAAATGGTGTAACAAGCACGGCTTGCTGTCATTATATTGTATGAAATAAGAGACACCTAGCTGATGATTAAATTATGACTCAACTTTTGATTTGAAAACATATCCATCCATTCACTTCCTGACATGTGGCACCCTAAAAAGCATTCCATTCCACCTGTGTGAAGTAGTTGAGCAGCAGTTGTGCAATTCCTGTGAAGCGACCCTATGTTTTGGGTATATATCCCAAAAACTAACACCTGTGTAAAAACTAAAGGAGGTTATTGTATATGAGATTATTGTGAAGAAGAACCTCTCTAAGTTTCTCCAAATTATGCCTCAACCTCCCAGAACATGCTCTGCAAAACAATGACTAAAACAAGAAATTTACAAATTACAAATAATGTTCTTTGAATATGCATTCGAAACACCTGATGTGTGATACCTGTGAAAAAGCTGGAAGATTTTATTTTTATTTTCCACTTCCTTTAGAAAAATCTCTTTCAGTTTCCCATAATTTTCCTTTATGTGGTCGGAATCATCATTTCAAAATGATGTAAAAAAAAAGTATGTTGCGTAGCACTATGCAACAAGTAGGTTGGCCAGCACTCCATGCTCTGTATGGTTGCACACCTCCTTTGGAAAAATGGATCAAATGGGTAGGTTTAAAATGGCTATGTTATGTTGTAGAAATCTTTAATTAGGTTCTCCAACTCTTTAAAACCTCATGAATTGTTGATACTCACTTGCACAGCAGTTGCGTCGTTGTGCAACGACTAGGTTGAGTAGCACTTGTGCGCAACGAATTTCCCACAATGAGTGTGTTAGTGTCAGTCTAGTCATACTGCCATCAGTGATCAAAATTTCTCTTTTTCATTTGCATATTAGGAGTCCCATACCAATAAATTTCACCATTCCGCTAGGTCATGGATCCACTGATGGTAGTGATTTTTCATCAGTTTTTCCTCATGTGAAACTTGCTAATTCTCCTCTCTATGGTCTTTAGTCATGAGTCACTTTCATTCCCAAATCCATGTTAATAGGTCATAGGATGGGTCTCATTAGGTTATAGGATCTTACCATGGTCAAATTAATGAGTCAAGTGTCAATAAATATCAGCAAGGTCATGAGGAAGTCAATAAACTCAAAGTCACAGTACCTCGGAAGATCAAAGAAATATTTTATTCATATTGGTGTAATTTTCACCTCAAAACCATGTTTTGAGGTGAAAACATGATACTTTTCCTTTATTATCATTTATTATGTAATTTTATGTCATCATATGTAATAAGTCACATTTCAGAAGCTGTTATCTCCACAAAGTCACCACCCTGCCCTTCAGAGAGGTTTTCCACATCATTTTCAATTCAGAATCATGTTCTAAGTATGTTCAGTAGAAAGAGCCCGGAAATATCTTTCCAACGGTATATTACACTCTTAAAACTGACTCCTGGATTGAAATTTATGCCTAAGTGAAAAACATCCTCTATACCCTAACCCTTCCCCTTTTTCCCACCTTTCCCTTAAACTTTATGTTATTAAAGTTTAATATTTTCTTTTATAAAATCCTTTTTTTCCCCATTCGATGGAAAATCAAATTATTAAAATATTTAAAATACATATGCGATTTAATAACCACTTCCCCTCCATTACCCATAAACTTTATAATAAAGTTTATATATATAAGTTCCCCGTCGTTCCAAACCACTTCCCCTCCATACCTTTTAAACCTTATAATAAAGTTTAAAGGTTTTATATTATAAAACCCCATCATTCCAAACCCTTCCCTTTCCGATCGCATCGCAACATTTAAACAGTGCGCCCCGATTGGCCCATGGTAAAGACTCTGATGCGATTAATAGTTCCCGATTGTATATCTCCGATGGCAAACCCCCGATTGACCCCGCCCAATGTTATCCTAGCCGTCGATCTGCCCATCCGATCAGACGTCCCATACTTGATCGGTGCTTTCAAAAAGTCCCTCCCGATTTGCCTCTACCCAATTATTCTTGAGCCATCGATCGCCCATCCAAATCGGACAGCTCATATTTTGTCGCGCCATCGCATTAGCGTAATCACATAAAACTTTCCCTCCTCCCTCCTCCGATCTCCCAATGCCGATGGACCTTCGGGTCCCACCACATAATACTTCCACCCCATTCATAATAAAATGGCCCTTCCCTTTGTAAAAATAAAATTTTATTTTATATCATTTTACCAAAGGCCTTCCCCTCATTGCCTATTCCCAATCGCATCGAGAAAATCCTGTGGTGCAATACACTTGGCCCCGCTCCCAAGCCCAATTCCGATTGCGATTATATCTCCTGGTCCCACCTTTATCCCTTCCCCCTTTTCAAGTGAAATTTGGTCCTCTCCCTTTGTAAAAAGCAGAAAACCATTTTTCGTATGTTTTAAAAGGTTTTCTCCGCTGTTTTATTGTATTTCCCTATCGAACCTTTCCAAATCGCATCGGAGTTTTTATGCCTCATCCTATTCTTCCGATCTCGATTGTGATGACACCGTCACAACGTATACATGTTCAAAATGTTCCACTATATATTTTATTCCCTATGCCCATTGGTTCCGATTATGATTATGATTCGGCCCCACCTCCTCTCCCTTTGATTCTTCCATTCAAAAATGGGTTTTCTCCCTTCACTAAAGGAATAAATTCATTTTATTTTATTTCAAAAGAATTTTAGTAAAAGTCAGTTTTCTTCAAACAAATAAAGAAAAGCGACAGTCAAAGGCCAAGAGCTGATATGAGACAGAGATGTCTACAGTAGTAGAAAAATAGGGATCTTCTCTTCAAATTGCCTATTTTTCATTCAGCAGCGTAACTATGAATCTGCCAAAGTGGTCAAATGTAATGCAGTTCCTTCTTTTAGGCAGATTGTTGGTTCTCTTTTCTATCTTCGGACTTCAGTTCTGAGTTAGTAAAACAACTTCCTTTTTCTGTGGATCTATGTTCCCACATTTTAGTCAATTTAATGTAATTGTAAATCATATGCAAAGCTGTCTGTAAATCAGTAAGTAGGGGAATAGTGTAGAAATCAAGCATAACACTTTGCGCTTCATTGTAACAATTTTGGACAGGGAATTAATAAAGAGATGTAGCTTTGATTTGTGGGATCCATGTGGTATGAATTTTAACATTTGTTTCTTCCTTTGTGTTCATATGTAAATTTGTTATGTTCACCTTTCATCCATAAACATTTCCAGTTGAATGCTTTCAAGATAGAAAGGTAGAATCCATTTTTATGCTCTGCCTTGGGAAATCATTCAATCTTCTGTGTTTTCTTCTGTTTGAAAAGGATCCATTATTATGCCCTTTTCAGCTCCTCACCAATCTGTCTATCGCATCCTTATTTAAACTTAATTGATAAAATTTCCTGCCTACCTTGCCCCATGAAATACCCTGTATCCTGATTTAATTCCCGAGTTTCAAACTATCCCATTTTTCCCATACATCCCTGACAATTCATTCATTTCATTAAGCCTTTTTCCCATTATTATACCTAGCCTAAAATCAGTTTCATAATTGTACTTTGTTGAAAATCCTTTCACAGAGAGAGCCCTCTCCTGACCTTGTAGGGCTAGCTATAAGGCTGAGTGTGGTTTAGATGTTACCCTGATTTCCCTTTTTAGCCTGAGGTCTAGATCAGGTGATAATATCTCTGGCGACCATACTGGGGAATGTGATCTGATTGTCTTTGAGCTTATGTTCTGAGCACTCAAATTGAATGTGTTTATTCTGTTTTGAAGAAGGTCGAGCAGAGGCCCTGTAGAAGAACAAATCATAGTCGGGCTCTGTGTGAATGAAGTTAATTGCAACTTTTTTCTAAGGTTAAACCTTGGTTACATTGAGCGCGACAAACCTTTAGAAAATCTCTGTTATTGAAAGTAAATAGCTTTATTCTTTACTGGCGGAGTAATATTAAGTGGGACCCAGCCGTTGAAGTCAACACAAGGAGTTAAGCGCCAAACCAAAGTGCCAAACCACAGTTAAAGCGTAGCTAATTTACTACCAACAGGTTTCGAGAAACCATACCGCCTATGTCGCGCCGCTTTTGGCCCGGAGAAAAACCACGCCAAAAAAACGCGATCCTGTAATATTTGGGCATGTCATCACCCAAATAGCACCCATATCGCGCAACTTTCATTTGCTAAACTTCGGCCTTTGAAAAAACGCAAAATTGATGAGGATCATCTGATCTGGAGAGTGTTGGATCCGACGGCAATCGCGCAGTGAAGTGCACGAGCAATAAATCGAGGTATGATCCAGCGGTTTTATGTTATTTAATTAATAAAAAGCCAAATAATGGATGCTTGGGACCCCTGTTGAATGAAATCTATGTCGCGTTGGTAGAATAAAAGGGTTTCATGATATAAGTTTGAAGGTTGATGGTTTTTAAAGGAATAGGGCCATTGTTATAATATTTTGATATTATGACCAGAGCAATAAAGATTTTTAAATTTGTTCCCTATGTCACATTAAAATGTAACGATTTTTTCGAGAGGTCTGAATATTATTGCAAGTGGACATTGTTGAAGCACTTTGGGGGGGAATATAATTACAAGCATTTATTCCAAAGATCCATAGTCATAATATATTTCTGGTAACAGAACATAAAGACAGATCACCCCAGTCATATTTTCCCGTGTACATTCCTGCACTCTAGAAGATTATGTTCGGAGTCTGCTAGGCTGAAATAGAATTTTGTACAGTAGTAAATTTAACCACACTGGCTTCAAGAAGATACACAAGGGCCAAATCCAAATCCAAATCTTCCCCCTGTGTTTGAGAATCCTAATTTGATTCCAAGAATTGTCAGAAGACAAGAAGGATCACTAAGTCCTATAACTATCTTCAGATCCCATACTTGGCCCAGTGAGTGGTTTTTTGTAGAAGATCTTTCTTTTGATGAGAGTTTTGAGCTTTCTTTATTTAGAAATAAGTCTGAAACTGCCCTTGATGACACAGTTTTAGATCCAAAATTCCTTGTAGATATTGAAGTTCAAAGGGCAAATACTTCAATTGATGATTATATTCTGAATTCCCCTCAATCATCTATCACTATAACTAATATCCCCGAGCCTTCAGAGTCATCAGGAACAACATTTCCTCCTCCTAATTCATCAGCATTCCCATCAGTCAATTCTCAGTTATCATCTCCTCCATCAACACCTCTCTTAAATCCTAGTAGCACAAACACTGTTGTAAATCCACCCAGAGTCATGGCTAACTGGTATGCACCCCTGGTTTTACCTCAGGTTTTGAATGATATGCCTACTAATTATCAAATTAAAATTCCTTTTTTTGATGCCACTCAAAGCATCACAGCCCAACAGCATGTTGATAAGATGAATGACTATTTTGATCTTCATGAGGTAGAGGCAGAGAATGTAACTACAAGGTTGTTTGTCCAAAGCCTTGGAGGTGAATTTAGAAAGTGGTTCAGAGCCTTACCAGCAGGCTCTATTCGCACTATACAGGAGTTACACACACGGTTTTTAGACCGGTGTGAGGTAAAGAAAAACCCACTCCAAATTTTGTCTGAATATGAAATTATTAAGAGAAATGTGGGTGAAACTCTGCAGGATTATTGTTTAAGATTCAATGTTGTATACAATGCTATTCCGGCTAACTTGAAACCTCCTGTGGGATTAGCCTTGCTCAAATTTCCAGATGGTTTCGATGCTAATATGGCATATCAGCTGCGAGAGAGAGATCACACTACGCTTGAAGACATGCAGAAGATAGTGATAAGTGTAGAATCGAATTTGCTAGCTAAAAGAGCACGAACCAGAGCTGAAAACAGAGTCACGGTGAAAGAAGAAGCCTCTCCTTCAGATAGTAATATGGATACTTTGATCCAGAAAGTGGAAAAGATGGTTGATCGATTAACCATTTCAAATAGACCTGAACCTAAAATAAGGAATCCGAATTTCAGAGGGCAGCTGCCAATTTAGAATTAAACAAAGAGAATAGAGAGCGCAGGACCAAGCACCACCACAGCAGCAAATCAGAACTCCATTGCGGCAAAAATATGTTCAAAGAACAAAAACAGATGATGATGATGATCCTTTGATTGAAGCCAATAACTTCTTCATAGCTGATGGTGCACCCATCTTTCTCACAGAATACGAGGAATATATAGTGACTACAGACATTCAAAAGGATGAGAATTTCATTTTGGCTAATGATGCAGGGTCCGATGATTACCAAAGAGGGTACATGAATGCTTTATCAGCCCAACAGAAGCAGTATTCTTTGAGGAACAGAGATGTTCCGATCAATCCCATTCAGAAGAGAAAAGAGCTCCAAATGAAGAACGATTCTCAGAAGAAAGGGAAAGTGTCGGCTGACCCTTCCTCTAGAAAAACACTTGTAGCGATTAACACAGCAATTGAAAAGAAACAGCAGAGTGCAGCAAAGGACCAAATAGAGAAGAAAGATCCTCCAGTTAAAGAGGTAGAAAAATCTCCTTCTTTTAATTTAGAAAACGAAATTTCTAAACTGAAAATGTCTATGCCCTTGACTGAGTTGGTGAAAAATAGCACTTATAAAAGTCAGGTGTCTAGAATTTTTCAAATAGACTCTGTTTCAGATATGGTGAATGTAGAAGATGACTACCCTGAACTCATTTTTGGTCCAACCACAGAAGATCAATCTGAAGAAAGTGAAGTCCCTCCCTTTTACCTGAGTCTTAGATTACATGAGTTCATTTTGCATAATGCTATGTTGGACTCTGGAGCCTCACATAATTTGATGCCCAAAGCCATCATGGAGAAGTTAGGCCTTGATATTACTCGAAAATACCATGATTTGTATTCTTTTGACTCAGGTAGGGTCCACTGTATTGGTCTTATCAAAGACTTGGTAGTGTCTTTAGATCAAATCCCAACCAAGAATGTTTTGATGGATGTAGTTGTTGCCAATGTCCCACCACGGTTTGGAATGCTTTTATCTAGGTCTTGGGGTGAAAAACTTAAAGGAACCATGCAGCTTAACTTCTCTTATATCACTATTCCCATGTTTGGCCAGTTAATAAAGCTATATAGGGAAAAGAAAATGAAATACATGATCACTAGCAAAGAGAAGCCAGTCAATCATCCCATTAATGCAGTCCACACAGATTTAGAGTCTTTTGTCTTGTATTCAGATGGTGGTTTGAATGATGAGAATGTTCAGTTGGTACAAGTAGATGATATACCTAAGATTTCAGAGAATTTTAGGGAATTCCTCAAACAGGAAAAAAATAAAGTAGCAAGCACTTCTGAGCCTCCTGCCTGCCAGCAGCAAAAAGACAGTGAACAAAAGAAAGATGCAGAAATTAGTCAAGGTAAAGAAGAGAAAGAAGCAAAATTTCAGCATCTACAAGAAGAAGAAGAAGAAGGCCTATGGAGCATGGATTTTGATGGAGTTGTTGGTAAGGATGGAGCTGGTATAGGAATATGGATTTGGAGCCCGGCTTTCCAGCCTGAAAGGGTTCCTAGTAATGTTATAGTATGTGCTTACAAATTAGCCTTATTGCTCTAAAAATGAAGCAGAGTATGAAGCTTTGATTGCAGGTCTAAAGATTTTGAAGAAGTTAAATGCAAAAAGGATTTCTATCTATGGAGATTCGGAGCTAATAATCAAATAGGTCAAAGGAGAGTACCAAACAAAGCATCCCCAATTGAGGGCATACAGAAATGCAGTCCTGGATATCTTGAAGACATTCCCTGAGTACACTTTGACAGCAGTACCCAGGATGCATAACATTATTGCTGATTCTCTTGCCACTACTGCAAGCAACTTGAAGATTCCAATGAACTCTAGCAATAATTTTGAGATTTATGTTAAACATAGGCCTGATGTTTCGGACAATTTAAGGTATTGGCAAGTGTTTTTGGATGACAATGAGATCAATTTTTTTTTGCAGAGTGATGGAAAATTCAAAGATACTCCGATAGAATGTGATTATGAGGTTGATGACCAAGAAATTGAAACAAATTAGATGGACATATTGCAGCTAAAGGATAATGTAATTCCTAGAGGTCTCATACCTTTAGAGGAACTTTTTGATCAGGATGATGTTGCAAAGAAGCCAAGCTTGGTGCCTACTGAGAAAGGAGTCAAAGATGTGAATCTTGGGACAGCTGACAAGCCAAAGTTTGTGAAGTTGTCAGAGGCATTGTCCCCTGAGGTAAAGGAAAAGTATGTTAAATTGCTTTCTGAATTTTCTGATGTGTTTGCATGGGATTATTCAGATTTGAAGGTGTATGACAAGAACATAATCCAGCATACTACTCCCATCAAGCCAGATCAGAAGCCATTTAGACGGAAGTTGAGAAGAATAAATTCAAAGTTACTACCATCCATTGAAAAAGAGGTAAACAGATTGTATAAAGCTGGTATCATTGTTCCTATTAGATTTTCTGACTGGATTTCAAATTTGGTCCCAGTACATAAGAAGACAGGAGAAATAAGGTTGTGTATAGATTTTCATAATTTGAATAAAGCATCCTTAAAGGATAATTATCCACTTCCGAAGATGGACCATATTTTGCAGAGAGTAGTTGGAGCATCTAGGATGTCACTACTTGATGGCTACTCAAGCTACAATCAGATCTTGGTGCATGAGAAGGACCAAGACAAAACTGCCTTCACAACACCCTAGGGAACCTTCCAGTATGCCAAAATGCCATTTGGGCTGAAGAATGCTGGAGCTACTTTCCAGCGAGCAATGGACATTGCTTTTGCCAATGAAAAAGATGTTTTTCTTCTTGTTTATTTGGATGATCTGACAGTGTTTTCTGGTTCTGATGATGAGCATTTGCACCATTTGAGGGTTGTGTTTCAGCAATGTAGAAAGTTTGGGATCTCTCTCAATCCAAAGAAGAGTCTCTTTGCCATGGATGAAGGTAATTTTCTGGGGCATATCATCTCTAAAGATGGTATCCGCATTGATCCATCTCGAATGGAGGCAACTCAGCACATAGACCTTCCACGAAACAAAAAGGAGATTCAACATTCAATGGTAAGATGAATTTCTTGCGCAGATTTATACCTAATTTGGCTGAACATTTAAGAGAAATGACTAACATGTTGAAGAAGGATAACACTATTAAATGGAGTGAGGAAGATATCAAGTCATTTAATCTGGTAAATTTTGCTTTGTCCAATGCCCCAGTATTGATTAGTCCTGATTATACTCCAGATTTTATTATTTTTTCATTTGCTTCGAAGCATACTATGGCTGCTGTTTTGATGCAAAACAGAGATCAGATTGAAAAGCCAATTGCCTTTTTCAGTAGGACTATTAGAGATGCTGCCTTGAGGTATAATATTATTGAGAAACAAGCATTAGCTCTTATAAAGGCATTGAAAGATTTTAGGGTCTACATTCTGCATTCACATACTATAGCATATGTTCCTAATGTAGCAGTGAAGGATGTGTTAATGCAAACTGATCTAGAAGGTCGAAGAGGTAAGTGGATAGCAGTAATGTTGGAGTACGATTTGGAGATCAAACCCACGAAGTTGATTAAAGGACAAGGCTTGGAAAAATTAATGGCCCAATCAAATCTGCGTTCCCTAGATATAAACCTCATAACAGCAATGTCAGAAGAGGAAGATGAAGGTTTGCTTGTTCCAATTTCAGATATTTTTCTACAATCCCCATGGTATTCAGATATTTTTTATGTCCTTCAGCATCTTTCACCACCTCCAGGAATGTCTAAGAGTAAACGTACATCACTGAAACTTAAATATCCTAAACATTGTATTTTAAACAGTGCTCTTTATTGGAAAGATCCAAGAGGTATTCTACTTAATTGTTTGGTTGAAGAAGAGGCTCAGAAGGTAATGCATGACTTTCATAAAGGTGATTGTGGTGGTCATTTGTTTTGGAAGACTACAGCTAATAAAGTGTTGAGAGCAGGATATTATTGGCCCACTTTATTTTCATATTTATATAAAACAGTGATGAATTGCCATGAATGTCAAATTTTCCAAGGGAAGAAGAAATTGCTTCCTCTTCCTTTGAAACCAGTTGCAGTAAGCACTCCCTTTCAGCAGTGGGGACTCGATTTCATAGGAGAAATCCATCCTGCATCATTAGCGCAACATCGATGGATCTTGACAAGAATATATTACTTCACTAAATGGATCAAGGTTGTCCCAGCAAGGCAAGCTATAGATACGGTAATTATTCAATTCCTAGAATAAAATATTTTATCTCGTTTTGGCTGCCCTCACAAAATTATAACAGATAACACAGCAGCATTCAAGTCTAAGAAAATGGTGGAGTTCTGCGACAAATATAACATCATACTGGGCCATTTGACAGCGTACTACCCACAAGGCAACGACCTAGCAGAATCATCGAATAAATCTTTGATAAATATAATCAAGAAAATGCTAGAGGCAAATAAAAGAAATTGGCATCGAAAGCTCATCAACACATTGTGGGCAAAAAGAGTTAGCAGTAAGAGATCCATAGGTATGTCACCTTTTGAATTGGTTTATGGTACTGATGTTGTCTTTCCTACATCTCTTACAGTTCCAGTCATGAGATTATTGCAAGAAGTTGGTAGTGAATACGATGACAATCAGCGAAGGATCAATCAGATGATCCACCTTCAGCAAACAAGGGAGGAAGTGTCACAGAATGCTATTCAGTTGCAAGAGAAGATAAAGAAGATTTATGATCGAAAGACCAAAGCAGAAAAGTTTCAGTTGGATGATGTAGTGTTGAGATGGGATGCAAGAAATGAGGACAAAGGGAAGCATGGTAAGTTTGACAACCTGTGGAAAGGACCATACAGGATTTCACCATACAGGGGACAAAATGCTTTCTTGCTTTCAGAAATAGATGGCCAAGATTTCCTTGGAGGAGCAGTGAATGGTAGGCTTTTGAATCACTACCATTGTTCAAGATAGTGGACCAGAGACTATGTCACCATCATTGTATATACCATGTTATTTTTTGTCAGAATTCAAATGCAGAGTCATTAAAGTTTGGGGCCCGAGGTGAAGGCTATAAAACTTAAATGATATGTGTATGGTTTGGTTTTATTTCAGTTTCAGTCTTAGTCTTGAGTGAGAGTCAATCTACATAGTGTCATTTTTCAGTATTTTTGACTCCATGCCAAATGGATAAGGCTACTTGGTCTATAGTGTTCTTGGCACCTCCAAGGACCTACCATCCCCATTGGAGCCAATTTTAGCGTCATTCTAGTCATACTGCCATCAGTGATCAAAATAGCTCTTTTGGATTTGCATATTAGGAGTCCCATACCAATAAATTTCACCATTTCGCTAAATCATGGATCCACTGATGGTAGTGATTTTTCATCAGTTTTCCCTCATGTGAAACTTGTTGATTCTCCTCTCTATGGTCTTTAGTCATGAGTCACTTTCATTCCTGAATCCATGTTAGTAGGTCATAGGATGGGTCTCATTAGGTTCTAGGATCTTACCATGGTCAAATTAATGAGTCAAGTGTCAATAAATATCTACAAGGTCATGAGGAAGTCAATAAACTCAAAGTTACAGTACCTCGGAAGATCAAAGAAATGTTTTATTCAGCTTGGTGTAATTTTCACCTCAAAACTATGTTTTGAGGTGAAAACATGATACTTTGCCTTTATTATAATTTATTATGTAATTTTATGTCATCATATGTAATAAGTCACATTTCAGAAGCTACTATCTCCACAAAGTCACCACCCTACCCTTCAGAGAGGTTTTCCACAGCATCCTTAGTTCAGAATCATGTTCTAAGTATGTTCAACAGAAAGAGCCCAGAAAGAGCTTTCCAATGGTATATTACACTCTTAAAACTGACTCCTGGATTGAAATTTATGCCTAAGTTTAAAAAGTCCTCTATACCCTAACCCTTGCCCTTTTTCCCACCTTTCCCTTAAACTTTATGTTATTAAAGTTTAATATTTTCTTTTATAAAATCCTTTTTTCCCCATCCGATGGAAAATCGCATTATTAAAATCTTTAAAATACATATGCAATTTAATAACCACTTCCCCTCCATTACCCCTAAACTTTATAATAAAGTTTATATATATAAATTCCCCGTCGTTCCAAACCACTTCCCCTCCATACCTTTTAAACCTTATAATAAAGTTTAAAGGTTTCATATTATAAAACCTCTTCGTTCCAAACCCTTCCCTTTCTAATCGCATCGCAACATTTAAACGGTGCACCCCGATTGGCCCATGGTAGAGACTCCGATGTGATTAAAAGTTCCCGATTGTATATCTCTGATGGCAAACCCCCGATTGACCCCGCTCGATGTTATCCTGGCCATCGACCTGCCCATCTGATCAGACGGCCCATACCTGATCAGCAATTTCAAAAAGTCCCTCCCGATTTGCCTCTGCCCGATTATTCCTGAGTCGTCAATTGCCCATCCAAATCGGACGGCTCATATTCCATCGCGCCATCGCATCAGCGTAATCACATAAAAATTTCCCTCTGCGCTCCTCCGATCTCCCGATGCTGATGGACCTTCAGGTCCCACCACATAATACTTCCGCCCCATTCATAATAAAATGGCCCTTCCCTTTGTAAAAATCAAATTTTATTTTATTTCGTTTTACCAAAGGCCTTCCCCTCATTGCCTATTCCTAATCGCATCGGGAAAATCCTGTGGTGAAATACACTTAGCCCCGCTCCCAAGCCCAATTCCGATTGCGATTATATCTCCCAGTCCCACCTTTATCCCTTCCCCCTTTTCAAGTGAAATTTGGTCCTCTCCCTTTGTAAAAAGCGGAAAACCATTTTTCGTATGTTTTAAAATGTTTTCTCTGCTATTTTATTGTATTGCCCTATCAGACCTTTCCAAATTGCATCGGAGTTTTTATGCCTCGTCCTATTCTTCTGATCCCAATTGCGATGACACCGTCACAACGTATACATGTTCAAAATGTTCCACTGTATATTGTATTCCCTATGCCCATTGGTTCCGATTGCGATTATGATTCAGCCCCACCTCCTCTCCCTTTGATTCTTCCATTCAAAAATGGGCTTTCTCCCTTCACTAAAGGCATAAATTCATTTTATTTTATTTCAAAAGCATTTTAGTAAAAGTCAGTTTTCTTCAAACAAATAAAGAAAAGCGACAGTCAAAGGCCGAGAGCTGATATGAGACAGAGATTTCTACAGCAGCAGAAAAATAGGGATCTGCTCTTCAAATTGCCTATTTTTCATTCAGCAGCGTAACTGTGAATCTGCCAAAGTGGTCAAATGTAATGCAGTTCCTTCTATTAGGCAAATTGTTGGTTCTCTTTTCTATCTTCGGATTTTAGTTCTGAGTTAGTAAAACAACTTCCTTTTTCTGTGGATCTATGTTCCCACATTTCAGTCTATTTAATGTAATTGTAAATCATTTGTAAAGAAGTCTGTAAATCAGTAAGTAGGGGAATAGTGTGGAAATCAAGCAGAATGCTCTGCACTTCATTGTAACAGTTTTGGACAGGGAATTAATAAATAGATGCAGCTCTGATTTGTGGGATCTATGTGGTATGAATTTTAGCATTTGTTTCTTCCTTTGTGTTCATATGTAAATTTATTATGTTCACCTTTCATCCATAAACATTTCCGGTTGAATGCTTTCAAGATAGAAAGGTAGAATCCATTTTTATGCTCTGACTTGGGAAATCATTCAATCTTCTATGTTTTCTTCCGTTTGAAAAGGATCCATTCTTATTCCCTTTTTAGCTCCTCACCAGTCTGTCCGTCCCATCCTTATTTAAACTTAATTACTAAAATTTCCTGCCTACCTTGCCCCATGAAATACCCTATATCCTAATTTAATTCCCCAGTTTCAAATTTTCCCATTTGTCCCACACATCCCTGAAAATTCATTCATTTCATTAAACCTTTTTTCCATTATTATACCTAGCCTAAAATCAATTTCATAATTTTACTTTGTTGAAAATCCTTTCACGGAGAGAGCCCTCTCCTGACCTTGTAGGGCTAGCTACAAGGCTGAGCGTGGTTTAGATGTTACCCTGATTTCCCTTTTCAGCCTGAGGTCTAGATCAAGTGATAACAGAGTGTAGCCAACTTGTCACTTGATTGGTCACATGTAGCATCCACTTGATCTAGCATGAGTGTGGGGAGTACGGGTTATGTCATGTTTATGGTACAATCATGGTATTTAGGGGAATGGATTTAGGATGGGATAGAGAATATAAGAGTTATATTATTAATGAATAAGGGATGATTGATGAATATGTGATAGGAGAGGGGATTTATAAATGGATAATGGGAGATGGGAAAATGTAGGATGTGGGTTATAGTCTTAGGGAAAAATGGGTATACTAGGAGCGGAAAAAAAACATGTTGCTCTTTTACAAACCATCTCACTTGAGAAGTAGGATTCTGACTAAAACTGACTCAAGTAAAGCTTTTGACATACCCATTATTGACACATGCCCCATGACTCAATAATTCAAAATTTGTGACAATGACTCTTCATAACTCAAAATTGCTTCAAGCTTTCAATCGAACCACTTGATTACTAGAATCATGGCAATGTTTTGGACAATCACATTCGAACTTATGACAACGATAGTGTTCAATAAGTTTGATTTATTGAGAGACTGGAAATTAATGGATTCAAAACGATGATTAAAAAAAAATCAAAATACTGACCCTAACATTGCCTCCATTGGGGATGGTAGCCTCCTAGTGAGGTGCTAAGGACAACAACGCAGACTAGTAACCTATCCATTGCGGAACATAGTCAACTGTAAAGCTGAAAACTCAACTGAACATATAATTAACTGACTAAAAATGAGTGACTAACTAAAAGTAACCTATTTGACTGACCGACTTATTTAAGCCAGTAGAGTGTTGGGATCTTAGGGCCTTCACTTCGGGTTTCAAATCCCAACGTCGACTACCCACATTTGCAGTATTCTAAAATAAAATGATATATACAATGAAATGGCCTCTCAACCATGAAATCAAGTGATAAAATGTTTCAGCAGCCTGCCATTCAGAGGCCCTGCTCCAACTAGCTCATCAAAAAAATCCTCAAGAAGATAAGAATTTTTCCCACGGAATGTAGCAATCTTAAAAGGCCCTTTCCACATATTTTCAAACTTTCCATGCTTCCCCTTCTCTTCGTTTCTAGCATCCCACTTCAATACCAAATCTCAAACTTGGAAATCAGTTTTTTTAGTCCTTCTGTCATAAATTATTTTTATTTTGTCTTGTATCTGTTGTGTGTTTTTGAACACCTACTCTCTGGACTACTAAAGTTGAATCATCTAACCAGTTATTCGATGCATGTCATTGGGCTATGCTTCAAGCTCCTACAATAGTTTCATGATCTAAAACCCTAATGGGGAAGGGAAGAGTCCATTTGTCCCATAGACTAGATGAAATGGAGACATGCCTATTGACTTCTTGGTGCTCACATGGTCTGCCAAAAATGCATGGACCAACTTTTTATGCCAGTTGTTCTGATTCTCCTGCAACATTTTCTTAATAATATTGACCAAGCTCTTCTTAGATGATTCAGCAAAGCCATTACCCTGGGGGTAATAGGCTGTGGAGTGGCCTAAAACAATATCGTATTTATGTAAAATTCTACCATATTCTTCGATCTAAAAGTAGCAGCATTATCTATAATATTTTTGTGGGAAACAAACTCTGGATAGAACATTACCTTCTAAGAACAGAATAATCACCATGTTCGCAACCTGTCTGGTTGGAACTGCCTTGATCCACTTGGTGAAATAATCAGTCACCGTCAGTATCCACTTGTGTTGTCCAAATGAAGTGGGATGCATTTCTCAAATACAATGGAGTCCCCATTGCTAAAATGGCAATTCAACTGCTACAGGTTTCAGGGGTAGTGGGATGTAATATTCCTTTTTTTGGTATTGTTAGCCACCTATGAAATTTTTGTCAAGCAAACAGGTGGCTAAATTGTTTTATGAGACTTCAAGAGATACATTTCCTAGGAAAATCTCTCATCCTTTAAGCCTCTATGTGTTCATTGCCTTTAAAAGGATCTTCACTATTGTTTCCATCCAAAAGCCTCACTGTCTGTGAAAAATCGTGCTTAAAAGAGCCTTCATCTTCCCTTATATCTCTGCCAAATACCCCATCTTGTCCCCTTTTTTTTTCCTTCTGCAAAATTTCCCCTTTAACCCAAAAAATCCCTCCTAAGTTTCCCAAACCATCAAATTCTTCCTTTTAAAACCAAGTGAAATCCTTTCATTTGATTACAACTCCCTTTTTCCCTTAACCAAAAGCCTAATTTCAGCCTTAAAAGCTCTGTTTTTGGCTAAAAACCGATATTTTTCCATGTGAAAGCTAAGCGCCTTTCGGCCAGCCCCTAACCACTTCCCCTCCATAGGCCCGAATTCTAAAACCAAGCGCTAGCCCGCAAAGTGCTAATTGCATCGGAGAGTTGGAGCGGGACATGCCTATTTTCGTTGTAAAACAAAACATCTGATGCAATAGTGTATTGGGTCTGTCGGCTTTGAAATAATTCTCGTCGTTGATGTGAATAGATCTGATGGCCCACGCTCATTCCATCATGCCCCGATCATGTCCCGCTGTAAACCTCCGATGACCTTCTCCACCGTCGATTCACCTTTTAATCTAGCGGTCTTCACTTCCTCGCTCCGATCACAATCACAAAGTTTAAACTGTGCCATCCTCCGTCCCTCCCGATTGCGATCCTTCGATGCGATCCTGGCCATTGAATCCACAAGAACCAATGGCCAGGATTCGCCCTCATTCTGCCATGTGTTCCCTAATTGGACTCCTCCGATCCAATCATAGTCGTCGATCTCTCATTGATCCGACGGTCGGAAGCCAATCGCACCGTCGCTCATCGGAGTTTTTACCCTCCCATCACTCCCCTCCAATTAGATCGTTGTCGTCCGCCCCTTATGATCTAACGGTTCAGATTTCATCTGCCCACTAACCATTTTCTCCGCCTGTGTATCTCCTCCGCCAATCTCAGTTGTTCATCCTCATATTAGACAGCCCACAATAAAACCACCATCCATTCGACCCCACCTCTACTGTCCGTGCATCTCCTCAGATCGCGCTCCATCTCTCGCCATCATATCTCACGGGCCCAGATCCAACAGTCCACATCCATATCGCGCAAATTGGGAAATCAAAGTTTAATATTTTAAATTCATGCGATATGGGCGGTTTTCTAGAGCCATGTGTCAGCCAAAGACCCATGTCGCATTGAAAAAGTGAAAACAACCTTTCAACCTTTCTACTGCACGAAACCAGCAGTTTTGCATCCCAAAACCACTTCCCCACTTCATCGCTCGAAATTTCATCTGCAGATCCTGACCATTGATTGGCTTCGATCAATGGCCCTCATTGCATCTCGCGTCCCAGCCCTTGTTTTTCATCGCGCAACCCATGCATTGCATCGGATCATTGCAACTGTCGATCTCCTCCTGAGATCTGATGGTCTTCATTGAATCGCCCTCCACCCATGACCGGGTCCCACCATATCTGCTCATTTCATATGTTTTCCACGCATCCTCTGCATATTTCATTCAAAGGTCCAAACCTTATATTTCGTATTAAATTATATCATCCCGCAAGCATTAAAATTTTAATGTTTTACATTAAAGTTTTTCATTTCATCCGACTTTCATCAGTTCGATTCTCACTGTTTCACTGCATGTTCCCACCGCTTTCCATTGCTTCCATAGCATTCGCTTCTGTTGCACTGCCATCGTCACAGCATTCCACCACAGCCATCCTTCCCCATGCATGGATTTCTTAACAGATTTGTGTGTTTTACAGGTGTACAGGTGGTGAGAACCACCATTGCTCATGGTCACCGTTATAGTGACAAAGAGCGCAGAATGATATTTTATGAGCCTGATATTGCAACGGAAATGTTTGGGAAGGTTTCTACAGGAAATATTTCATTAAAGTACAATGTTCAAACCGGTTAAACCTCTCCAGCATCATTAAAGACCAGATTTCATAGATAGAAATAGTAATGAAGCGGCAAAGAGTATCAGTGGGTAATCAGAGAGTTTAAGGCCCGTAATGAAAAAATTTAAGCTCTAATTCATTGTTTAAAGGGCAGTTGTACCAAATTGAAGACCTCATGGTTGTCACAGTAGGCCTAAAGAGGCCTATAGCACAAAAAACAATATTGACAGTGTTTCACATCGGCAGAATCTTCCTCCTGAGAAAGGACACAGTACCCATACTGTCTTTATTCTACATTGTGTCTCTGAGGAGATCTCCCCCTGACAGCAGTCCTAATGCTACCATAACATTTGTTACACAGTATAGCAGGCCTCATAGTCATTTATCTGCCTTTTGTTTATTCACCAGAGTACTACAAGTACTGCAACGAAATCACATCAAGAACATACCTAGAGTAAATTGCAGCCTATCGAAGACCACTCTTTCATCCAAAGAGTACTAAAGATTAATGCTCAAATATTAAAATAGAATGGGCCTCGACCCTCTTTTACTACTCTGTTTTAATGTTACATTTAGTGTTTCATCTACCTCCTCTACCTCTATTTCAGCTATAAAACTCATGAAGAAACTCATTGTAAGGGTTGTTGATCGTATATCTGTGAATTGTAAGTTGTTTCTCTTGAGATATAGTTCTCTGTGTAAAGTTGTAAGATAGGCTGAGGAAGATGTTTTCAGACTAAATATCAAGTTGTTGGAAATGTTGTACATGACTGTTGTTTCTCTTTAATATGACAAGCACATTTCTTTGGATCCTGATTTAAAGCAGCGACGATGTTTTTCTATCTATGTCTTTGTTTGCCCTTTGTAATTCATCATATTTCATTTCTTCTGGTACACATCAGAAATATGGCATAGGATTTATCCTTGCATGATACCCTATGTTTCTGCTCTCCCTACCTTTGATTTTTTCTGCTAAGTGTGTTATCTGGGTGCTGATTTAAGTTAATTTAACCATTGTAGTGGCTGTAATTTACTGCTAGCTGATGTATGGATTAATGAATCTGTCCTCAGATGTTATTGTTGGGTTTTAATTGAAAGAATTGGGATAATGGGAGTTTAGAATGTTGTTTCTGTCTCACTAGGGTCCTTTTGATTAATTGAACCTTTCTGAGTTCCCCTAAGCTAGATGCCGAAGCATTGAGAGTTTAAAGTCTCTCACTGATCTCAGGTCTTCACCTTTGTCTTTGAATCTTTAATGTTCCCTTCATCTGAAGAGTTCACCCTTTAGGAGTTGGATCACAGGTGTCTAATGGCATGTCCTGTCCCTGGATCTAATTCCCGAACAGTCACCTCAGAGGTTTCCTTGCCTTTCACTTTCTTTCTTACCATTTTATGCCATACTATCATCTTTAAGATCCAACGCTTTAGATGACTAGCCCAACTGAAAGCCTGCATATTGAATAGCAAGTAAACCCTTTCCTAACTCCATTTCCCAATGGTCTTGAGTGTTCCCTGAAATCATTCCTCCTTTGTCAAGAATCCTCTTTATTCAGTCTTGTCTCACAGTGAACCCTTCCTTCCTGTTTCCCAACAACCAAACAAACAATTAAACAAACAAACAAACCCATGCCTATAGCTACCCTAAGACCTAAAAACAGAGCCTCAAAGATATATAGCTTTTCCTATCATAGAGAGATCCCTCTCTGGACCCAAGAGGGCTAGATCCTGAGTTCTGAAATTGGTTCTGATGTTGTCTCATCTTTTGGTATTGCCAAACTTGACAAAACAGGGGAACCCCAACATAATGGCGACTCCACTGGGGACTTTGAGAAAAATACACCTTGAAACACTTCTAAGACTCAAAGAAGACCATAGTAGCCTTATTTTGGTGTTTAATCAATGCGGTGGATAGAATACCCCCTTGAAACATTCTTAACCTTCCACCTGGCGACTCCATAGCTCCTTGATGACCAAAGACTCCATTGGTGATCAGTAGGCTTGCTGATTATCTTGGTTTTCATAAGACTCCACTGGGAGACCAACCTCCACAGCAACATCAACCATATTAGAAGTAACAAGTAGGACTAAGCTGCTTGGTTTGAAAACAACATTCTAGCTTCAAGAACCATTCACACAAGGGCTTATCCTAACCCAGACCCACCTGAAATAGTTGAAAACCCTGAGAGAATTCTCAGGAAATCTCCTACACCTAGAAAGCCAACTATTTCCAAACACATCCATAGAGCTAATTGTGTACCAAAAGACTTTACAGCTCTATCAGACCCTCTATTTGACTTAGACTTACCCAACAGTTTACCCAGAGCCAGGTCATTCAGTGTTTTAGACCAGCCAGACTTTGAGTTCACTGGTTCACCATCTCACAGTGTTCAACACAGTAGGGATAGACAGACCCATCCATCTACTCCCCCAGATATTCATTTCATTCAGAACTTGGGGCTTTTTCACCCTAAATCTGCTCAGCAAACTTCTGCTGGACCTAGTATCCCGGTCATCCACATACCTGTTACACAAGAAAATCCTTTACCTCATCAAAACATCATCATGGCAGCCTGGTATGCACCTTTGGTGTTACCTCAGCCTCTAGTACCTCTACCCAACGATTATCAATCAAAGATCCCACATTTCACGGCAAAAGAGTCTACCACATAACAACACCATGTAGATAGGTTGGAAGATTCCTTTGACTATATGGAGATAGAGGATGAGACAGTAAAAATGAGAATCTTTGCCCAGAGTTTAGGAGGCGATGTGAAGAAATGGTTTAAAGGCCTTCCTCCTAATATTATCCAAGACCTTCCCACTCTATATCAAACCTTCATAAACAAATGGGAAGTTAAGGCCAACCCTCTCCAAATCTTATCGGAATACAAAAACCTTAAAAGGAATGTAGGAGAGAGTGTCCATGACTATTCTACAAGGTTCAATAGCGTTTATAACGCTCTTCCTCCACATATGAAACCTCCCCAAGGTATGGCTTTAGTGAAATACCCTTAAGGCTTCGACGCTAACATGGCCTACTAGCGTAGGGAGAAAGATTACAACACATTGGAAGATATGCAAAAAGGGGCAGTGAGTGTAGAGGCTAACCTGATTGAGAAGAAAGCTATAATGAGGGTTGAGAAAAGGGTAACATATAGGGATGACGTTGTAGCTTCCACATATGATCCCAAGTATGACCATTTAGCCAAAAACATGGAAAAGCTACAGCAAATGATGGAAAAAATGGTTGTCTCAGTCAGTAATCAGAACATAAACCAAAATCATAACCAGAACCAAAACTTTAGGAGGAACAATACCACTCCCAACAGACAAAGAGAATCAGATCAACAAGTCATACCCCCATTTCAGGAGAATTTTCTTGATGAAGATGAGGGAATCATAGAAGAGTTTGAGGGAACCACAATAAATATGTTTGAAATAGAAAACTCAATCCACAACTGTTCCACAGAAGAATATCAGCCCTCACCCTCATATTGGGATAAGGAAAGATTAGAATCTGAGGATTACAGGCTCGGGTTTGAAAATGCTATCATGCAGGTCAGAGAACATTATGAACTTAGAAGCAAAAAGAACTTAGACAACTCCAAAACAAAAGCTTCTAAGATTACTATTAAGAAAAGGCCTGAGAAAACTTCTAAAGTAATTACTGAAAGTAGTAAATCAGCATTTGAGAGTTCTGGGAAGAACAAAGAAAAGACAATCAAAATACCGAAAAGCAAAGTCAACCAACTAGCAGCACTAGCACTGCAGTTAGTGCTCCTGATAAGACAATTCTTAACATTGTACATAGTGAGAATATGCACACTGATTCAGCCCCTAAGATAGTGGCTAACAAAACAAAGTTGAGTGTCACGAAGAGTCAGTCCACCTTCAATTTGGAGAGTGATATTGCAAAAATTAAAATCTCTATCCCACTCTCTGAGCTGGCCACTCAGGATGTATATAAAGGCCAAATTTTGAAAGCATTGAATCTAGGGGAAAACAGTGATACTGTCAACCTGAGTGATGATCAACCAGCCCTTCTGTTTGGTCCAAATATAGAAGGGAAGTTTCACGAAGGGGTAGTACCTCCTTTTTACATCAGTCTCAATATCCATGACAAGATCCTTCATAACGCGATGCATGACTCTAGGGCATCACACAACCTAATGCCTAAGGTAGTTATGGAGAAGTTAGGCCTAGAATTAACCCGTCCCTATAAACACCTATATTCATTTGACTCTAGCAGAGTAAAGTTTCTTGGCCTGATCAAAGACTTACGTGTGAACTTGACCCATTTTCCAGCCAAATGTATGGTCATGGATGTTGTAGTGGCAGATGTGCCACCTAAGTATGGCATGTTGCTATCGAGGTCATGGGGAGCCAAGCTGCAAGGTACAATGCAGATGGATGGGGCATATGCCACAATCCTTGTCTTTAGCCAACTTAGGAGACTGTATAGGGAGGTACAAATGAAATTCTTGGTCAGTAGCCCTGAAAAGCCTGAAAATTCACCGTTGTACTCTGTACATATAGATCTGGACTCCTTTATCCTCTGCAACGATGAATCCTTAAAAGAGCCAGAATTAGAAAACAGAGATACAAACCAGGAGACAGATTTGACATAATGGCCACTCTGGACTTGGAAGAAAATGAAGAAGAATCCTCTGGACAGTGCACTGAAGCTCAAACTCAGAGTGAGCCAGAAGCAGAATGCAAACAACCAGCTAGTCACCTCTCTGAAGCCCATACACCACACGAAGAACGAAACCCTCCACACCATAACACAGGCCCCCCACTGCAGCATAACAATGAAACCAATGCTAGGAAAGAAACCGATGATAAACCCGAGAGCGAACCTTTATGGGAAATGAATTTCGATGGGTCTTGTACTAGAAAGACTGCAGGGGCGGGGGTATGGTTACATAACACTGAAAGTAACTATGCCGAGAGTCATGCCTTCAAACTGAACTTCAAGTGTACAAACAATATTTCAAAGTATGAGGTTCTTATCCTAGGCCTGAATTTATTGAGGAGACTAGGAGCCCGAAGGATAGCTGTACATGGAGACTCTGAGCTAATCATTAAACAAGTGAATGGTGAATACACAGCAAAACACCCTAGGTTGAGAGCGTATAGGAATGATGCCATGGATTTATTGAAAACTTTTGTGGAATATGAACTGGTGTTTGTTCCTAGGAGTCAGAACGTAATTGCAAAAAGATTAGTCTGCATAGCTAGTTCATATCATAAGCCTCCCAGTGACAAAAAAATCATCATCCAGACAAAGTATAGATCTACAGTACCTGACAATGAGAAGTATTGGTAGGTCTTTGAGGGCGATAAGCAGATTGAGGATTTCCTGATAGGCAGGAATGAGTTTGAATTCTCCGATTCAGACTCTAAATCCGAGGATAGCTGCCTAAGTGAGGAACCTCTCGACGAAGAAAAATCACCCTGTAACATTGAAATAAACACTTTAACTGAACAGATTGGAAATACAACATAAGAATATAAGAATGCAGATAAAGAGGAAATATAGGTGCTACAGGCAAAATATAAAAACATAACCTGAGGTCTGACACCTTTAGAAGATATTTTCGATTTGGATGATGTAGCGAAAAAACCAACCATAGAACTCTGACGTTGAGGAATGCAATATAGGCACTGAAGACAAGCCTAAGATAATAAAATTGGCTAAGTCCTTACCCGCATACATGAAAAAGAAATACATTGACTTATTTAAATAATTCATTGATGTGTTTGCCTGGAGCTATGAGGACTTAAAGGCCTACGAAACAAACATTATACACCACAAAATACCTTTGAAAGAGAACCAGAAACCCTTCAGAAAAAAACTTCGCAGAATTAACCCAAAACAATTGCCTGCAGTAGAAAAGGAAATAAAAAAGATGTACGAGGTAGGAATAATACTTCCTGTGAGGTTCTCTGATTGGGTCTCGAACCTAGTAGCTGTGAGAAAAAAGACAGCTGAGATCAGACTGTGCATTGATTTCAGGAACCTTAACAAAGCCTCACTTAAAGATAATTACCCTTTGCAAAAGATGGAACACATTCTTCAAAGGGTAGTAGGCTCAAAAAGGATCTCCCTGTTAGAAAATTATTCAGGTTACAACCAAGTTTTAGTACTCCCAGAAGACCAACTCAACACCGCTTTCACCACTCCATGGGGCACTTTTATGTACGTAAAAATGCCTTTTGGACTGATGAACGTTGGTGCAACCTTCCAACGAGCAATGGACATAGATTTTTCAGATGAAATAGGGCACTTCATTGTCATCTGTCTGGATGACATAACAGTCTATTCCAAGACTGATGAGGAACACCTAAGACATCTGAGAAGAGTTTTTGAAAAATGTGTAAGGTTCGGTCTGTCATTAAATCCCAAAAAGACGGTATTCGGGCTGCAAAAAGGTAAGCTTCTCGGCCACATTATATCTGAGAAGGGAATTAAGATAGACCCACAGAGGGTTGAGGGAATACTACAGATCACACACCCGAGAAACATTAAAGAGTTACAGTCCTTTATTGGGAAAATTAACTTCCTAAGGAGGTTTATTCCAAACCTAGCTGAACACCTTAGGAATATGACTAACATGTTGAAGAAAGGTGTAGGAGTTAAGTGGACTGTAGAGGCTAAAAAATCTTTTGAATCAGTCAAACTTGCACTTACCCAAGCTCCCGTCCTAATCAGCCCAGATTTCTCAAAAGATTTCTTGATATTTTCATTTGCCTTCGAGCATACAGTGGCTGCAGTTCTGCTACAAAAAAATCCAGAGGGAATGGAACAGCCTATTGCTTTCTTCAGCAAGGCTCTGAAGGATGCACTCTTAAAATATAACATAATGGAAAAACATGCCTATGCCTTGGTAAAAGCCTTGAAGGAATTTAGGGTGTATATACTGCATTCTCACACCATAGCCTACGTGCCTGACATAGTGGTTAAAGACATCTTGTCCCAAGATCCAGACGGAAAGAGGGGCAAATGGATTGCTGTGATTTTAGAATATGACCTGGAAATAAAACCCATGAAACTGATCAAAGGTCAGGGCTTAGCTCAATTAATGGCTAAATCAAATTTACAAGCCCTTGACATTAACATGGTAGATGCCTTGGATGAACAAGAAGGATTGCCCGATCCTACTGTTGAGGAAAAATTTCAAAACTCTCCATGGTATTCCGATATCCTGTATGTACTTACAAACCTCAATGCCCCTCCTGATCTATCAAAGACTAAGGCCAGATTCCTGAAACTAAGGGCTAGAAACTATTGCATATTGAATGAATGTTTATACTGGAAAAATGCAATGGTCTATTGCTTAAATGTTTGCTTGAAACTGAAGCCGGGAGAATTAAACAGGAGTTCCATGCAGGAGAGTGTGGAGGTCACTTGAGCTGGAAATCCACTGCTAACAAAATACTCAGAGCTGGCTATTACTGGCCTACTCTTTTCAATGACATACACAAAATGATAATTGCCTTCCATAAATGTCAGATTTTTGAAGGCAAGAGAAAAATCCTCCCTTTTCCCTTACAACCCATTACTGTTGAGGGTCCCTTTTTACAGTGGGGCCTAGATTTCATAGGGGAAATACACCCTAATTCTTCTGCACAACACAAGTGGATCCTTACGGCCATAGACTATTTCACAAAGTTGATTGAGGCCATACCTTCTAGGAATGCCACAGATTTTTTCATCATTAAGTTCCTAGAAGACCACATCCTCTCTAGGTTTGGCTGCCCAAGAAAAATAGTCACTGATAACACTGCTTCTTTTGGATCCAAGAAAATGATTGATTTTTGTCATAGGTATCAAATAGCACTCGGTCATTCAACTGGTTATTACCCACAGGGTAACGGGTTAGCTGAATCATCAAACAAGAGCTTGGTGACCATTATCAAAAAGCTGATGGAGGAGAACAAAAAGTCATGGCATAACAAGTTAGTGCATGCTTTGTGGGATGACAGGCTTACAACAAAGAAATCCATTGGCACGTCACCCTATTAGCTTGTGTATGGGACAGAGGCAGTATTTCCAACCAGCCTTGGGATACCAGTGATTAAACTAGTCCAAGAGATCCAGACAGAAGAGGACAGTATGATGAGGAGGATAAATCAGACAATTCATCTCCAACAAACAAGAGAAGAGGTCAATAACAGAGCTCTGAAATTCCAGGAAAATATTAAGAAGTTATTTGACAAGATAACCAAGGCTTCAGACTTCAAAATTGGAGACAAAGTTCTGAAGTGGGACTCTAGGAGAGAGGACAAGGGAAAGCATGGCAAATTCGACAGTTTTTGGTAGGGTCCTTACATCGTACAGGCCACCGTGGGTCCAAATGCCTTTTTTCTGCAAGAGCTAGATAGTACAAAGCTGTTTGGGGGTCCTGTCAATGGCAGGATGCTCAAACATTACTACTTCTGATTTCCAATTTCTAGTTTTCATTTCCATTGTACATACCATTGCAGTTTTTAATTTTCGGGAAAAGAGAAAAAATGTTCCAAAAAAATAGAGAAAGAAAAAGGTTCAGACATGCCCAAAACATGAACCTCTGAAGTTCCAAGAAGGATGGCTCAAACATGATCAACACCTGAGCCAAAAGAAGTATAGAAAGCTAGTCCTAATCTGCTCAAAACCTGGATCAGCAAAGAAGAAAGAAGAATCAGCTCTAGCAAGCCCAAAACCAGAGCTGAAATAAAGAAGAGAATAGTGACTCTAACAAGCTCAAAACTTGAGTCACGAGGAAAGGAGGGATGCTCCAAGATTTCAAGATTTCAAGCCTTCGAAATTTTGTCTTCAATTTTCTGCAATTTCAGTCCATGTGCAACTGTCTTTATGCCTTGGATCCACAACCAACTAGACTATCTAATCCTAGTTGGACTGTTTTTAAATTTTCATTGTAGAATGTAGAGAAGAAATCTGCTAGACAGTTTAAACCTAGCAGATATTAGATTAGGTAGAGAAATGTATGAGGCCAACAGTCTAATCTGGTCTCATGGAGTAATAAGGGTAGAATTAGACTAGTTTGTCTTCTGCTTTCCAATAAAAAATGATGAAGAAGGTCTGCAAATTCAAATGCACCTTGAAGAAAAAATGTTAGGATTGTAGTTTGGGTAGGTAGATTGTTTGGGGAAAGTTTTCTGCTGATTAACTCCATCATGTTTGTACAGCTGAATCAAAGAAGAAAGATGGTTTAAGGATCAGGCATCTGGTCTACTCCCAAGATCTATTCTCTGAATTCTTGACTCCTTCAAGAAGAAAACATCCCCACGTGGAGCCACTGTTAGCCACCTATGAAATTTTTGTCAAGCAAACAGGTGGCTAAATTGTTTTATGAGACTTCAAGAGATACATTTCCCAGGAAAATATCTCATCCTTGAAGCCTCTGTGTGTTCATTGCCTTTAAAAGGATCTTCATTGTTGTTTCCATCCAAAAGCCTCATTGTCTGTGAAAAATCATGCTTAAAAGAGCCTTCATCTGCCCTTGTATCTCTGCCAAATACCCCATCTTGGCCTCTCTTTTTTCCTTTTGAAAAATTTCCCCTTTAACCCAAAAAATCCCTCCTAAGTTTCCCAAACCATCAAATTCTTCCTTTTAAAACCAAGTGAAATCCTTTCATTTGATTGCAACTCCCTTTTTCCCTTAACCAAAAGCCTAATTTCAGCCTTAAAAGCTCTGTTTTTGGCTAAAAACCCATATTTTTCCATGTGCAGGCTAAGCGCCTTTCAGCCAGCCCCTAACCACTTCCCCTCCATAAGCCCGGGTGCTAAAACTTAGCGCTAGCCCACAAAGTGCTAATCGCATCAGAGAGTTGGAGTGGCATATGCCTATTTTCGTTGTAAAACAAAACTTCCGATGCGATAGTGTATTGGGTCTATCGGCTTTGAAATAATTCCCACCGTTGATCTGAATAGATCTGACGGCCCGCACTCGTTCCATCGCACCCCGATCATGCCCCGTTGTAAACCTCTGATGACCTTCTCCACCATCGATTCACCTTTTAATCCGGCGGTTTTCGCTTCCTCGCTCCAATCGCAATCACAAAGTTTAAACTGTGCCATCCTTCGTCCCTCCCGATTGCAATCCTCCGACGCAATCCTAACCATTGAATCCACAAGAACCAATGGCCAGGATTCGCCCTCATTTTGCCATGTGTTCCCTGATTGGACTCCTTCGATCCAATCATAGCCGTCGATCTCTCATTGATCCGACGGTCGGAAGCCAATCGCGCTGTCGCTCATAGGAGTTTCGACCCTCCCATCACTCCCCTCCGATTAGATCGCTGTCGTCTACCCCTTATGATCTAACGGCTGAGATTTTGTCCGCCCATTAACCATTTTCTCCGCCTGTGTATCTCCTCCGCGAATCTTAGCCATTCGTTCTCAGATCAGATGGCCCACAATAAAACCACCATCTGTTCAAGCCCACCTCTATTGTCCGTGCATCTCCTCAGATTGCGCTCCATCTCCTACCGTCGGATCTCACGGGCTCAGATCCAACGGTCCACATCCATATCACGCAGATTGGGCATTCGAAGTTTAATATTTCAAATTCATGCGATATGGGCGGTTTTCCATAGCCACGTGTCAGCCAAAGACCCATATCATGTTGAAAAAGTGAAAACAACCTTTCGGCCTTTCTGCCGCATGAAACCAGCAGTTTTGCATCCAAAAACCACTTCCCCACTTCATCGCCTGAAATTTCATCTGCAGATCCTGACCATTGATCAGCTTCGATCAACAACCCTCATTGCATCTAGCATCCCAGCCCTTGTTTTTCATCACGCAACCCATGCATTGCATCAGATCATCGCAGCTGTCAATCTCCTCCTGAGATCTGACGGTCCTGATTGAATCGCCCTCCACCCATGACCGGGTCCCACCATATCTGCTTATTTCATATGTTTTCCATGCATCTTATACATATTTCATTCAAAGGTCCAAACCTTATATTTCGTATTAAATTGTATCATCCCGCCAAGCATTAAAATTTTAATGTTTTACATTAAAGTTTTTCATTTCTTCCGACTTTCATCAGTTCGATTCTCACTATTTCAGTGCATGTTCCCACCGCTTTCCATTGCATCCATATCATTTGCTTCTATTGCGCTACCATCATCACAAAATTCCACCACAGCCATCCTTCCCCATGCATATATTTCTTAATAGATTTGTGTGTTTTGCAGGTGTACAAGCAGTTGCTCACGGTCACTGTTATAGTGACAAAGAGCGCAGAAGGATATTTTCTGAGCCTGATATTACAACAAAAATGTCTGGGAAGGTTTCTATAGGAAATATTTCATTAGAGTATAGTGTTCAAACCTATTAAACCTCTCCAGCATAATTAAAGACTAGATTTCACAGACAGAGATAGTAATGAAGCGACAAAGATTATCTGTGGGTAATCCGAGAGTTTAAGGCTCGTAATGAGAAAATTTAAGCTCCGATTCATTGTTTAAAGGGCAGTTGTACCAAATTGAAGACCTCATGATCATCATAGTAGGCCTAAAGAGGCCTATAGCACAAAAAAAAATATTGACAGTGTTTCACATCGGCAGAAGCTTCCTCCTGAGAAAGGACACAGTACCCATACTGTCTTTATTCTACATTATGTCTCCGAGGAGATCTCCCCCTGATAGCAGTCCTAATGCTACCAGAACATTTGTTACACAGTATGGCAGGCCTCATATTCATTTATCTGCCTTTTGTTTATTCACCAGAGTACTACAAGTACTGCAGCAAAATCACATCAAGAACATACCTGGAGTAAACTGTAGCCTGTCGAAGACCACTCTTTCATCCAAAGAGTACTGAAGATTAATGCTCAAATATTAAAATAGAATGGGCCTCGACCCTCTTTTACTACTCTGTTTTAATGTTACATTTAGTGTTTCATCTACCTCCTCTGCCTCTGTTTCAGCTATAAAACTCGTGAAGAAACTTGTTGTAAGGGTTGTTGATCGGATATCTATGAATTGTAAGCTGTTTCTCTTGAGATATAGTTCTCTGTGTAAAGTTGTAAGATAGGCTGAGGAAGATGTTTTTAGACTGAATATCAAGCTGTTGGCAATGTTGTACATGACTGGTGTTGCTCTTTAATATGACAAGCACATTTCTTTGGATCATGATTTAAAGTAGCGGTGATGTTTTTCTATCTCTGTCTTTGTTTGCCCTTTGTAATTCATCATATTTGATTTCTTCTGGTACACATCAGAAATCTGGCATAGGATTTACCCTTGCATGGTACCCTATGTTTCTGCTCTCCCTACCTTTTATGTTTTCTGCTGAGTGTGTTATATGGGTGCTGATTTAAGTTAATTTAACCAGTGTAGTGGCTATAATTTACTGCTAGCTGATGTATGGATTAATGAATCTATCCTCAGATGTTCTTGTTGGGTTTTAATTGAAAGAATTGGGATACTGGGAGTTTAGAACGTTGTTTCTGTCTCACTAGGGTCCTTTTGATTAATTGAACCTTTCTAAGTTCCCCTAAGCTAGATGCCGAAGCATTGAGAGTTTAAAGTCTCTCTCTGATCTCAGGTATTCACCTTTGTGTTTGAATCTTTAATGTTCCCTTTGTCTGAAGAGTTCACCTTTTAGGAGTTGGATCAAAAGTGTCTAATGGCATGTCCTGTCCCTGGATCTAATTCCTGAATGGTCACCTTGGAGGTTTCCTTGCCTTTCACTTTCTTTCTTACCATTTTATGCCACACTATCATCTTTAAGATCTAATGCTTTAGATGACTAGCCCAACTGAAAGCCTGCATATTGAATAGCAAGTAAACCCTTTCCTGACTCCATTGCCTAATGGTCTTGAGTGTTCCTTGAAATCATTCCTCCTTTGTCTAGAATCCTCTTTATTCAATCTTGTCTGACAGTGAAACCTTCCTTCCTGTTTCCCAACAACCAAACAAACAATTAAACAAACAAACAAACCTGTGCCTATAACTAGCCTAAGACCTAAAAACAAAGCTTCAAAGACATATACCTTTGCCTAGCATAGAGAGATCCCTCTCTGGACCTAGGAGGGCTAGATCCTGAGGTCTAAAAGTGGTTCTAATGTTGTCTCATCTTTTGGTATTGCTAAAATTGCCAAAACATGGGAACCCCAACAGGTATCACCTATGACAGGGTTAGGATAGACTTCCAGAGTTGGGATCAAACATGTCACAGATACAGGTTGGTTTCATTAGTAGGCCAAGGGATTTTTGGAGGAGTTTTGAGGAGTTTCTATGAGGACCGATGGAATTTTCTTGATATATTCCATCATCTGCACAGTTTGCCTTTCGTTCTGGTGCATTTCGATAACTTTCAGAAAAATGAGTTATTTTTGGGCTTAACTCAATTAATTACACTCAAGCTGGCATTCCAGGAGGAATACATGATAGAACACCTTAGTGTAATAGCTCGTTGGAACCATAATGATGAGATCTTCAGGATGGGATGCTGATAAGTGACTTATAGTGGCCAGAGATAGTAACATGGGCGATATACTATTTTCCTTAATTAAAAATGACTTTAGTTAGTCATTCAATTAAAGGAAAAATAAAATTTAGAGGAAAAGCGGCCAAAAGTGACTTAGTGAAATATAATTAAATTAAAGTCACTTTGATAGAGTCAATGGAGGATCTTCTAGAATAATAATAAAATAATAAAATAGGATGCTTCTAGAGGATTGGAGATCTATCATTAGATATATAAAAGGAGAAGAGAAGGTCATTTAGAGATATCTTGGATTGGATCATTATTTGTGTGAGAGGTTTAAGAACTTGGATTCTCTACTTCAGTAGTAGCCCCAGGACAGAGACCCTTGGGTGATTTAGTGAGAGTGGGCAAGCACCCATATCTTCTCTTGGCGAATCCGTTCAGGATTCACAGGTTGCAGTGATTTTTTTCCCTGCCTTCAGTTTGGAGGTTGACATTAGCATTATAGCTATCTTGGAGGGTTACTTCCAACAATTGTATTGGCATACATATTTATATATAATAAAGCTAGATTTTGTTGTTGTTGCTGGATATCTCATTGTTCATCGTATTATGATATTTTAATGAGATTTTCATATGATTTCTGGGTTTATTGTTTCCATCATATTTTTGGTGTTTTGATTGTGTTTCTTGGAGAAATTGTACAAAGCTAAAATCCTCGTGATATTTTAATGAACATTCCCGAAAGGGATATTACAGTGGTATTAGAGTTGGTGATCTTGCTAGCCTGAGGGTTTACTTTCCAAATTAAATAAGCCAAATTCAAGGGTTTTAATGTAGCTCAAATTTAGAGGAAGATTGATGGTTTATTATTTTGAGCCATTATTGGAGGACGTAGTTGATTTCTTGTGTTTGTTGTTGGTTACAAGGTTTATTAGATTACGAGATCTATAGGCGAACCTAGGTTCATTAGCTTTTCAGCTATAGGCGAACTTCCAGGGCTGAGATTGATATTCTATTTCTGGAGTAGCGTGGCAGTCTCTAGGCCAGCGCAAAGGAGGAGAGTCGAGACTAGTTGTGGAGGAAGGTCTCAACCATTTTGAGAATTTTTTGTTGAGGAAGTATAGGAGGGTTTAATTGCTGCACATTTGGAGGGTTGTTGAATATTTTGTTGACCATTCTGTAGACAACATATTCAGTAACTACTGGGAGAGCGTGAGCTTATTGGGGTCAATTTTGAGGATCGTGATTTGGCCAAACCATTTCTAGGTTTTCTTCGGATTGTCTTGAGGGGTCTAGGAGTAATTTTTGAGAATTTTCTGAGCACCAGATGTAGGTGTTTTTTCCAATCCATTGCAACAGCTACTCTAGAATTACTGTCGGAGAGCATTTTGCTGGGCCAAATTTATATTTGAGGGCCAAAATTATTCAGCTAGAATTTGCTCAATATTTTTCTAGATTTTTTTAGGACAGTCCATGGTTAAAATCCTGACATTTTCTGAGCAGCATATCAGCCCATTTACACAGTCCCTACTTAGCTAACAGCTATAGGAGCTAGGCAAAAAGGGAAAATTTTGAAAGTTGGAATTGGAGAAAACCATTTCTGGGTTTTCCTGGGTTTTATGAGTAGAGTCGATGGTTAAAATATTGGAATTTTCTGAGCAGTAGATCAGCTCATTTACGCAGTCCATACTCAGCCAACAGTTATAGGAGCCAGGAGAAAAAGGATCAGATTTTGAAGGTTGGAATTCAAGGAAACTATTTCTGGGTTTTTCTGTGTTTTGGGCAGGGATCACCTTCCCAAATTCCTAGAATTTTCTGAGCAATAGAAGCAACCCAACCTGCAGTCTAAATTTCACCAGGAACAACATTTTCAACAGTTGCAGAATTTCCAGAGTCAGCGCAGAGTCAAGGAGAGATCATTTCCTTGCATTTGGGGTAACATTTTTTATCTTGCTTTTCTAGGATGAATTCATGTTGTTGTGCAAAAGTGATTTTACTAGAACCCAATTTATTTTCCATAGCCTAAAATATTTGTTGGAGCTAGATTTATTTGCTGGGGTGGGGTATTGAAATGACATGCCAATAATGCATCATTTTGTTTGGCATTAGTTTCATTTTTGATTGATGGTTGGACAATGTATTAATGTATGTAGGGTGTTTTTGTGGTACCGTTCATTGTTATCATAACTTTGTATTGTTGCCATAAACATGGGGTTCTTAAAATACCTCCTAAACCCACATGGCAACACAGTTGTTGAAGCCTTGAACCACAATGTTTCTATGGACCAAGAAACCAAGAAGAAAAATAGACCTTTATCAAAGGGGGTCTATGTCATTCTTCGAAATGGGAAATCCAGGGACCTACAGAAAGAACCAGAAATAGGGAACAAAATGCTTGCGCTTGGTACAGAAACACATGGAGAATTATTTCCAAAATTGAGGAACTTAATGAAATCCTTTCAAAAGTAAAACAGTCCGATGCGGGAAAATTAATTTGGGCCTTAAAACCATGTATGCTTGCTCTCATACAACCCAAGTTCTTGGAGGAAACTTGTGGAGGGGTCACACTTCCAGTTGTAGCTTGTCTCAGCAACATCATGAGACTAACCGCCCCTACAACCCTTTACAATGATGACATTATGAGGAGAGTTTTCAGACTGATGGTAGCGACCTTTCAATATTTGGACAATAGTGAAGGCTCTATGTTTGGGAAGAAGCTTGAGGTTTTAGGAGGTATGGCCACATTCACAACATATTGCGTCATGTTTGATCTTGAATGTGATGACTTGATTCTGCAGATGTTCCAATGCTTCTTTAGCAATAGGAGACATCATGCTGACACAGTCATAGCACACATGCAGTCCATCCTGTCGTCATATATGAGAGATTGTGAGTCCCTTTACCGAGAGTTACAGACTAGGGTGTTGATCATTTGAGGGAGAGAGAAGTCTGTCTCACTTGCTGCTTATGAGCTAGCCCAAGGGTTGGTTGAGCAGAGTATTGGGCTATTAAGGAGACAATTGACCAGGGAGGAGTTGCTCCAGTTTGGTGAATTAGGCAGTAGAAATGATTTGAGGAGGAAGGGAATTTGCTTCATCTGCAAAGAACCTTGGGGGCCTGATCACTCATGCTTGAGTGATGCAGAACATGTGGCAAAGGAAGAACATAAGGACATTCCTGCTGTATGCCAGGATGAGGACTCTTCATCAGATGAGTGCATGGTATCATATGAGGATGTTTTTGGGGAGTGAGAGCAGTTATGCGGAGTTGATGACAGTAGGCCAGAGTTGTATTCCAGTGTGCAGGGTGAGAAGTCAGGGGGATCTACAGGAGATACTCTCGGTATTGAGTCACTTGTGATGATTTAGCTAGAGCAGCATATGATGGATCATGAGTTAGCAGAGGAGGAGGCTATGCACATCATGCATGATAGTCCTTTAGGGGAGAGCTAGATGGAGGCTCACATTAAGTCTGTGATGGATGTACGACTACCATTAGGGCCAGCCATGGGTGAGGAGCAGACAAATGTATATGCATTTAGTAGGGAGGCAGTAGTTACAGATACTTATCCTCATGAGATGTTGTAGGTTGATGGGATAGTTCTACGGGAGGCTAGTATATAGTAGGAGCATGACATTCCTGATCAGGAGAGGGATGAGTTGTTGGAGATGGTGGAGCATCCATCATTGGGTCAATACACACACGAGGTGTAGATAGATGCATGTGCAGTTAGTAGAGAAGAAGTGCTTTAAGGGAGTAGCACTCTCCAAGAGTACATCAATGGGGCTTGCAGCATATCTCACCCACTTTGGCCTTTTATAGAGAGAGGGGCCTTCCTCTACAAGAAGATCTCATCGGAAGACGAGACAGAGCAGCGCGACTTGAACATGGACTGGTGACAACACTCCAAACATGCTCCGCATGCAAATGTCACTACATTGGATTCTTCTTCCAGGTTAGATTGGCGGGAGATCATGAGTTGGTACCCTCTTAATGGTACGATATTCTTCGTAGGGAGTGTTAGCCACCTATAAAATTTGTTATATCAAAAGGTGGCTAAATCATTTTTGGAGCCTTCAAGAAACAAGTTTATTGCTAAAAATGTTATCTCTTGAAGACTCATGAAGACATCATGCCCTCTGTTTAAATCTTCATTGTTGTTTCCATTTCAAACTCTGAAATTCTGCTAATTTCATAGAGAAAAGACTGCAGCAAAATACCATTTCTCCCTTCCTTTCACTTCAAACTAACCTTCATTTTTACCCCTTTTATTCCCCATGGAATTCCTCTATTTTCCATTTTTCTCCATTTCCCCTTCATAGGATCTTCTTTACAAGGTTTAAAACTCATTTTTAAACTTCGCTGAAACCCCCAAATCCAGCAAAAACTGTGAAAATTTTCATAAAAAATAAGTTTTTTTGACTGTGTGCTTAAGCCCCTTTGGGCTAAGCCCAAACCACTTCCCCACATGTGTCTGTGCCCTAGAACCAGGCGCTAGACCCATAAAGCGCTTATCGCAATCAGGATTTTCCATCGAACACAAGTATTTTTGTTATTTGAAAGTCCGATGCCGATTGGCCCTTTGTATATAACACTTCGGTCCTTTGATCCCTTTCATAAACCCAAGAGCCCGCAATCGGGCACATAAATGTTTATATAAACCTTCCTGATGCATAATTACCTTTGTATATTTAAAAACCCATTTATCCTATGTTTTTAACTGAACGTGCCTATGCGATGTTTTTAATGAATAAAGACCGTTGATTTTGCTTCGCTGATCAACGATCCTTATAATCTTGCATCGGAGATTTATTGAATGGGTAGATTGAAAAGCCTAGCCCTTCCTCCCGATTCCTATTAGCACCATACATATAAGCCCTGGGCCTATGCTTTTCATGTAAACCACAGGCCCCGCAACCGGGCGCCAAGCCACATATATATAACCCGCCCGACATCATAAAAACCTTTGTTTTTCATTTAATTTTTGGTTTTCATATATGACAAGGGGTCCTGCTCGTTCATTGGTCAGAGCCCATCTCTGTCGTTGATCTCGGACCGATCCAATGGCCCACACAATCTCGCATCGACAAATTCATTGGGCGTGTTTATATTTTATGCCACCCTCGATTGGTCATTCCCCAATCCATCCTTCACCGTTGATCTGATCTGTAGATCGACAATCCACAGTCAATCGCATCAGCACCATTCAGTTTTGTTCCCTCACCGATCGCGAAGCCCTGATTGCATCTGGGTCGTCCACGTGTCCAGATCGGACGGTCCAGATCAATCCTTCCAACTTCGGTTATATTTTATGCATCCCGCTTCATAATTTTTTTCGACCAATCACAGCCGCTGATCTCTGCAGATCAACGGTCCTTATTAAACCTTTCTCCACCTTCATATTATTTTTATTCAACCCTAGATCCAATCTCCGCCGTTGATCCTGCACATCCAACGGCTCATATTAACCCCGACAGGCCCGACCCCTGTGGGTCCTGCTTTCTTCAAGATTTGATCTCAGCCGTCCATCTTATATCTAACGGCTCAGATTGAAACTGCCCTTCCCACTTCTACCTGCGCATCTATCCAATATCGCGCTCGATCTCCACCATTAGATCTGAGACCCCAAATCTAACGGTTCATGCACGTTTCCGCGTAATTTTAAGCGCGGAGGTTAATTCTCACAAATTATGCGATATAAGCTGTTTTGAAATGCCACGTGTCGGGCAGGGACGCATATCGCATTCGAAAAGGCAATACCGCCTACCCGCCTTTTCATCATGCGAAAATAGCTGTTTTGCTCTCCAAAACCACTTTCCTCATTTTGTATTGTGTTATATCGCGTGTGCCCCCCGCCATTGATCTCTGCAGATCAATAGCTCAGATTAAATCTGACCCTTGCACTATCGCCCTCCGCCATATACCAAGGGTTTTTTCACGATTAACCACAGCCATTGATTTCGTGGGCCGATATCATCCGACGGCCCACGATCACCTAAGAAACCCCAATTTTCCTTAATGCGTTTTCCTCCACCCAAAGGGATTTTCAATATTTTCCTTTGTATTCTTTCTGTTTTCACATAAAGCGGCCCTTCTCCATTCCATTGACCCGATCGCTCCTGACCGTTGATCTTTGCTAGATCAACGGATCTAACCTAATCTCTCCACCATTTGCTCCTAACCACGACCTCTAAAGCAATTTTACCCAATAACGTAGGATTTCATAACTATTTTTTGGTTTATGCAGGTTTTAAATATTTTATCGAAATATTTAATAGAAAAGTGAAAGCCGAGGATGACGATCCTTTTGGTCTTCATTCATTGAAGAGTATCCGTCTACAGGGTTCGACCATCACGTTTTGTCAATACATCATGAGTATTGATGCCATATGAACCCTGTATCACTTGCACATCAACAAGACATAGTGAAACATGAAGAAAAAAAAGAGTATCAGTGTTCAAGACCCAAACAAACCAGAGATGAAGAATTGAATATTAATTACACAGATTGGGTGGATTACAGCTAAGATCAAAAATCAAAACCCTAATCCATCGAATTAAAAATAGTTAAAGAAAATCAAATTATTTCTCAGATAAAGGATGCCTCCACTGCCACATAAGAGGCAAGTTGATTCCTCTCAGCTACCTTATGCCACCTATAGCCTCAAAGCATTCAACAGAGAGCTGAGTAATGACCAAAACAGAGGATATTTTCCTCACGACAGCTGAGTAGTTAATTCAGCCAAGGAACTTATTGCAAAATATCTGCTGAGTTACTACAGAGATGACACAGAGCCTCAAAGTCAACAAAATCATCCCACCGAGCTTAAATACTTAATGTAAACCAATTAATACAGAGAAAATATCAGTAAACTTCTCCATTGAGCCCCTCAAAGGCCGAGAAGTACTAAATCTATATTAATTGAACCCTTAGATCTTTTCTCTTTCGACCTCCTCACCCTTCTATAAAATCTTATTGAGGAGTTCATTATAAACGTTGGTTGCAGAACTTTGAAATATACTTGTGCTCGAAACTCCTACTTTTAAATAGTGTTCAAAGGCTCTTGAAGCTCTGTTTGTGATCTAATAAGATAGGCTGAGAAGTGAAGATGATTGCTAAACTGAAACATTGGACTTGAAGATTGTAACTGGTTTGAAGCATCAATACAAGCTGATTTATGGGATCCTGGTCTATGTCAACGGTGATGTTATTTCTTATTGTAAATTGTTATTTATTTCTATTTTCACTTTGTTCATCTTCTCTGATAAAGAATAGCAAGCATAGAGTTAGGATTTACTGTTTATGAGTACCCTTCTCTGACTGATAAGCTTTATCTACATGTTTTCTTCCAAATTGTGTTGTTTAGGAATGATTTAATTCAAATTAAGCAGTTAGGAATGTTGGTGTTCCCTCGTCCCACTGTCTAAGCTGAATGTTGTTCTTGAATGTTATTTTTAGTTTATGTTAAGTAGAGATGAACTAAGGAAGTAATGGTGAGCCCTGTCCTTTAGTTTTATCCCCAAAAACCAGCTAAAATTTTCCCTAAGAGTGTGTTGAAAGCAGGCTAGGTTAAAAGTCCTTACCTGATCTTAGACCATTCTTTGTTATCTTATGTGTTGGTCTTGAAAGTTTACTAAGTAAAGCAGAGCTAGGGAAGTTTATGGTGAGCCCTGTCCTCTAGTTTCTTCTCCAACAGTTGCTTTTAAATTTTTCCTTTGTGTTTAAAATGTTTTTCTATTGAAATTGCATCAAAATCTGGCTAGTTTTGAAGTACTTACCAGATCTTAGATTACTTTTATGTCTCTCTTAAGTGCATGCCAGAAGCAGGATAGTTTCAAAGTACTTACTTGATCTTAGGCTGCTCTTTGTTCTTCATTTTTTTATTTTCCCTTCTTGTTGTATCATTTCATTCCATAAAATCAACTTTAAAGAGATCCTTAGACATAGATGACTTGCCCCATAGACCACTCTTGAACCTTGTTGTTTCAATTAAATCCTCCTATGACTCCATAGCCTAATGGACTAAAAACCAGTGTTATATTTGTCTTTTTAGTCGAAACTTGTTTTGATTGCTTGCAACTTCACACCTTTGAAACTCTTTCCATTTAGGATTTTTCACCCAAATAATGATCATGCTCAACCATCCAAAAGCAAACAAAAACCTTGCCCTTCATAACTAGCCTAATATCATTACCCAGAAGCCTTAAAGATAAATCTATCTTTGCACTTATTGGAGAGATCCCTCTCCAGATTCAGGAGGGCTAGATCCTAGAATCCCAAAGTGGTTGAAATAGTGTTCTCCCTACAGTTGGACTTTGCCAATCTTGCTAATTACAGGGAGCTAACATCTTCTGGCAACTCCATTGGGGACTTGAGTCAAATTTCATCTTAGACTCCCTTAAACACTTCATAAAACCTTATGAGTAAAAGCGGCCCTTTTCAAGCACTACCAAGTAATGGTAATCATGATAAAACTTGTTTGAATCAGTGACAAACTAGGCAAACCCTAGGATTCTCATAAGAGTTTATCAAACCTTGAAATTTCAACTAGCTTAGCCATAAGAGTAGATTGTCTTTGTCTCATAACCGTAGCTAAGTTTTGAAACAAATTTAGGACACTCTTAAGAACCAATAGGACTGAAAAATAACTCAGAAAAACCCATAAGCATTTTAGATTGGTATTTAATAAACATGGTGGTGGACCATAAAACCTATTACCTCTGAAAAGAGCTAAAAACTTCCACTTGGCGACTCCACAGATCCTAAATAGACCTTTAAGACTCCACTGGGAAGAACCCTTATCATTATAACATCATTTAAACTCAGTAAGAGGATTTTAGGATTAAAATTTGTGTAAAAACAGATCAGTTAACCTCTCAAAGATTGTCATATCTGGTTAAACTTTTCTTGTTTAGTAGGGTCTGAAGAACACAACATAGTGGCTCCTAGAAAGATTCATACTAGACCCTACCCTGACCCAATCCCACCTGAGATAGTTGATAACCCGGAAAGTATCCATAGGAAGTCTCCTAAGATAAAATTTTCAACTGTTTTCAGATCACCCTTGAGAGATAATTCAGTTCCTGAAAATCTTGTAGCTCTACAACAATCACAGTAGATCTAGGAAATCCATTTAGAGCTAGGTCTCTTGATGATTCAGATCAGCTAGATTCTGAGTCTTCACTTTCATCCCCGGAAACAAGTGAACACCCTAGTAGTAGAGAAACAACACCACCTGATTTACATTTCCTTCACAATTTAGGTGTCTCTCATCCCAGATCATCTCAGCAATCTGTTCCTGGTCCATCCACATCTGTTCACCAAGCATCCACTGTCCAAACTACTTCACTTCAGCCCACTTTCCCTCTTGTTAATCCACCTCTTGTAAATCCACCCCCACCACATATCATGGCAGCATGGTATGCTCCCTTAATCCTTCTAGTTCCCTTAGTCATTCTTCCACAGGACTATCAGTCCAAAATACCATTGTATGATGCCAGTAATACTACAACTACATCACAACATGTGGATAAAATGAATGACTACTTTGACAGAAATGAAATTGATGATGATTCTGTCAAACTTAGACTATTTTCTCAGAGTTTGGGGGGAGAAGTAAGAAAATGGTTTAAAGGCTTAACCCCCCACAGTATAAATGATCTCCAACCCTTCCATCAGACATTCTTAAAAAAATGGGAAGTGAGAAAAAACCCTCTTCAAATAATCTCTGATTACAAAACTCTCCACAAGAACACTGGGGAAAGTGTACAAGCTTACTGCACTAGATTTAATAGTGTATATAATGCCCTTCCTCCATATTTTAAACCTCCACAAGGCTCAGCGTTGAACAAGTTTCATGAAGGGTTGGACCCTGAAATGGCCTATCAACTGAGAGAAAGAGACCCTTTAATCCTTGAAGACATGCAGAAAGGTGCTCTTGCTATGGAAGTTAAATTAATGGAGAAAAGAGCAAGAATGAAGAATGAGAAGAGAGTGTCCTTTAGAGAGGAATCCACACCTTCTACTTCTAGCTCAAAGATGGAAAGAATGATGGAGAAGATGATGAAGAAAATGAGCATTCTTGAGAGAGCACAAGCAAGTCAAAACCAAACTGCTCCTCAGAACAGGAACCAGAACCAAAATCAGAATTTTAGAAGGAACCAACATCAAAATAGACCAAGGGAAGATGATCAACAGATCACTCCTCCCTTTCATCAAAAATATGTGAGTGAGGTTGAAGACACAGATGAGAAAATAGAGGAAGATGATATCAACATGCTGGGAGTAGATAATGATGACTTTGAGGTTCATTATCATAGATAAAAAGGTCTATACACACCTTATGATGACAAAAGAGATAATGATGAAAGTTATTATCAAGATATGGAGAATGTCATCATAGGGTCTCAAAGATAGTATGGCCTTCAAAGTAAAACCAATCAACAAACTCCCAACAACAAAACCTCTGACAAATCTTCACAAAACAACATTGTAAACAAACCAAAAATTGTAAAACAAAAAGACAAAGCAGTGGCTGGAAATTCTGATAAAGGTAAAGAGAAAGGCACTCAAAACAATGTAAAACAGAGTGCATACCTTAGCAATGTTAACACTTCAGCTAGTACTCCTATTAAAACAATTTTTTCAAAAGTAAATAGAACAAATCAACAAATAGATTTTGCTGACAGAGTGAAAGTTAATAAGGCTGAGACAAGCACTTCAAAGAGTCAAATTCCTTTTAGTTTAGAGCAGGAAATTTCCAAAATTAAAATCTCTGTTCCTCTCTCTGAGTTAGCTGCCCAAAATTTATATAGGAACCAAATTTTGAAGGCTTTAAACATAGAGTATAATAATGACACCGTCAATCTTAACGATGACCAGCCAGAGCTCATTTTTTGTCCCAATATTGAAGGTAGATATCAAGAGGGACTTGTTCCTCCCTTTTATGTAAGTTTAAATGTTCATGACAATATTTTTCACAACACTATGCACAATTCAGGAGCCTCTCAGAATTTAATGCCAAAAGCTATAATGGAGAGCCTGGATCTAGAAATCACCAGACCTTATAAAGACCTTTACTCCTTTGACTCCAACAAAGTAAAATGTTTGGGTTTAATTAAAGACCTCTGCGTTAACTTAGCCCAGATTCCAGCCAAATGTTTGGTCATGGATATAGTTGTGGCTGATCTGCCCCCAAAGTATGGAATGTTGTTATCTAGGTCCTGGGGGGCTAAGTTACAAGGGACTATGCAGATGGACATGACCTATGTGACCATCCCTGTGTTTAATCAATCAAGAAGACTTTACAGGTGTTAGGTCCCTATATCACTAGTATAGTCCCTTATTATTGTTAGTGTAAACCCCTTATTGTTATTATTATACCCTTGTAACCCCCATTTTGTTATTATTGTGCCCTTAAATTATTATTGTTAGGTCGAATAGGATTACATTGTGGCCCACTAGGATTACATTATGGCCCCATGGACTCCTATATATAGAAAGGAGGTTTTGTAAATTGTATCATCCAAGAATTGTTCATTTATGTAATGTACTGGAGGTTGCCCCCTCGAAGTGGCTTATTTCTAAGGCGTTGATATCTCTTTTCTTCTATTTTTGGAGCTGGTTACACAACATTTGGTATCAGAGCTTTGGATTCTAGGGTTTCGCTGCTCCAAACAGGTCATCGTGGAATTTTCGCTATAAATATTTTTATACGAAGTTTCAAAAGCTGAAATTTTTAGGGTGCGAAGCCAAAATCTTGAGGAAGATTGTCTAAAAATTTTAGAGCTTGGTTCGCAAAATTTTTGGAGATATCATCTGTGGAATTTAGGTCTATTTTAAGGCTCCTAAACAGGTCATCGTGGCATTTGCGCTATATATTTTTTTATACGAAGGTTCATAATCTGAAATTCGTACGGTGCGAAGCGGAAATCGTGAGGAATAGTTTCTAAAAATTTCAGAGCTTGGTTCACAATATTTTAGGAGATATCATCTGTGGAAGGTAGTGCTTTTTTAGGCTCCTGAATTGCATCTCAAAGAGGTGATCGTGGGAAAATTTCAATAACTCTCTCTCTGAGCATCAGATTGGAGTGCCGTAAAAAGTGGTCATAAGTAAACAGACTGCAGTTTCTTGGCTATCAATTTCATAGGAAAATCACGAAACAGTGACACGTGGAAAGTCGTACAAGTTCGCTATACTGAACCAGTCCATAATTAGGTCATTGTGGGAGATTGGACATAACTTTGTCTTGGAGAATCCAAATCAAGTCAGACCTGTGGAATTCAAAAGATAATTTAGAGGGATAATTCAGTGCTGAATTTCAGATATTGAAGAGCCTAAATCACAGATATAATCCAATTTCAATATCGAGCTCCTCAAAAGCAAGTAAAAGGTGTGTATTTTTTTTCCGAATTGCATAAGTCTTGTTTGAAGAATCAAGTTGAATTGATTGCAAGGGCATATTGTAGAATAGATATCAGTATTGGATTATAAAATGGCCCCTAAAAATAATTCAACACCCATCAAGCCTTTGGAAAGCTCTACTAGGACTCATGAAGACGAAGAATGGCAACATGACATATCAAAATTACAAGAGCAAGTGCAAAAAATTTCGCTCTCGCAAAGAGCAACAAAAAATGACATGGAAGTTTTGAACAAAGGCGTGGAATCTAATATAGATGGCATGGAATCTAAGATGGATGACATGGAAGCTAAGGTCGATGAGAAAATGGAAGGTTTGACAAAGTTGATACAAGAAATGTTTCCTAATGGTGAAAATATAGTAGAAGAACCTCATGATGAGAACAAAATAAATGTTAATCGTGATTTCATAAACTCTAATGTTGGCGGGAAGAACCACCATACTCCAAAGATGGATATGAGGAAGTTTGATGGAAAGGATCCTGTAACATGGATACTACAGATGGAGCAATATTTTGATCTCCATAACGTGCAAAACACACAAAAGGTACGCATTGCAACTTTACATTTAGAACAAAATACATTTGTATGATATCGATGGCTTTGCTCCCGTAAAAAAATTGTCACTTGGTCAATTTTTACGGAGGAAATGATAGCACATTATGAGGATACAAAGAGCAACACCTTCTTTAGCCAATTGATAATCTCAAACAAAAGGGTTTAGTGGGGCAGCACATTGAGGACTTCCAAAAATTGAATATAAGGGTAACTGATATTCCAGAGGAACACAGGATTGATCTCTTCATAGACACTTTAAAGGATAACATCCAACATGAAGTTCGCGTTCTGGAACCTGATTCATTAGAGAAGGCATTCAGGTTGGCAAGAAAAGTTGAATGTAAAATTATGGCGACAAGGAAGCCTACCACTCAATTCTATAAAGAAGGAAGTGTTGCTACGTCTAGATTTCCACAACCTACAAGGTTGACACCACAACAATTGGAAGAAAAAAGAGCAAAAGGGCTTTGCTACAGTTGTGATAGCAAATACACTAAAGGTCATAAGTGTGCTGAGAAGAAATTATTTTACACAGATTGTGAAGAAGAAGAAGAAAATGAACAAGAAGAGGATATACACCAGGAACCACCCCTAGAAGAGGAAGAAATGAATCCGACCATATCGTGTAATGCACTGGCAGGAATTACCACTCCTCAAACTCTCAAGATAGAAGGACATATCAATAAGAAAAGGGTAATAGTGTTGATTGATTCAGGTAGCACCCATAATTTTATTCATTATAAGGTAGTCAAGGAATTAAATTGTTTCCTATACCCAGCACCAGAATGTCAAGTGATGGTTGCAAATGGAGGAACTATAAATTGCTCTGGAAAATGCCATAATATCAAGCTAACCATGGGGGAATATGTATTGACTAGTCCAATGCTTGCCATTCCTATGGGAGGTGCTGATGTTGTACTAGGAGTACAATGGTTACAATCTTTGGGGACGGTGGCTTTTAATTTTCAAGAACTTTTCTTGAAATTTTTTTCAGAAGGAAAGGAAGTCGAATTACGGGGTATTGAAGGGAAGCCAGGAAGGATAATAAGCTCTAATGTCATGACAAAGCTTCTAAAGAAAGAACAATGAGGCGTAATTGCACAATTATGCTTACTAGAAGTTCCAACATCAAAATCATCTATTTCTGCAGATCTCCAACAAGTCTTGGACAATCATTCCAAGGTGTTTGAAACTCCCAAAGGACTCCCACCTATTCGTGATCATGATCATGCTATTCATTTGATTCCAGGAAGTGTTCCTCCAAACATAAAGCCTTATAGATATCCTTACGTCCAAAAGAGCGAAATTGAACGTATGATTGCAGAAATGTTAGAGGCGGGTATAATTCAACCTAGTCAAAGTTCTTTCTCTACTCCTATAGTATTGGTACACAAGAAGGATGGATCATGGCGAATGTGTCCATATTATAGGGAGCTCAATAAGCTCACCATTAAAGATAAATTTCTCATTCCTGTGATTGATGAATTATTGGACGAATTACATGGAGCAATTTATTTTACCAAGTTGGATCTTCGTTCAGGATATCATCAAATTAGAATGAAGATTGAAGATATTCCAAAAACAGCATTTCGAACTCATGAGGGTCATTATGAATTTTTGGTCATGCCTTTTGGCCTTACCAATGCACCCTCTACATTTCAAGGGTTGATGAATTCCATTTTCAAACCCTTCCTTAGAAAATTTGTGCTAGTATTTTTTGATGATATACTAATCTATAGTAGGTCTTGGAAGGATCATGTTCAACATGTTGACAGGGTGCTCAAACTATTGCAAGAGAAACAATTGTATGCAAAAACATCCAAATGTTTCTTTGGAGTACAAGAGGTGGAATATCTGGGTCATATTGTATCTCATGAGGGTGTTAAGGTAGACCCTAACAAAATTAAAGCCATTAAGGAATGGAAAGTCCCCACAACTATAAAGAAGTTGCGAGGATTTCTCGGGTTAACAGGGTATTATCGCAAGTTTGTTAAGAATTATGGGAGAATAGCAGCACCTCTAACAACATTATTGAAGAAAGATGCATTTTCATGGACTCCTGAAGCAACTAAGGCCTTTGAAGATCTTAAAGAGGCAATGTGCCTAGTGCCTGTCTTAGCTACGCCAGACTTCACAAAAACCTTTATTGTGGAATGTGATGCCTCAGGAAATGGAATTGGTGCTGTTTTAATGCAAGAAGGAAGACCCATTGCTTTTGAAATTCTTCCAATCAAAGGAAAGTATTTGTAGAAACCTATTTATGAAAAGGAAATGTTAGAAATACTGCGTGCACTAAAGAAATGGCGAACTTACCTAACGGGAAGACACTTCAAGGTAAAAATTGATCATGATAGTCTTAAACACTTTTTGGAACAAAGACTATCTTCAGAAGAGCAGCAAAAATGGGTCACAAAGATGTTGGGTTATGACTCTGAAATAATCTACAAAAAAGGAAAGCTTAATGTTGTTGCAGATGCACTCTCAAGAAAGAATGAAGAGATGGAAGCATTTCTTTGTGCCATTTCTATTATCCAACCAGATTGGATAACCGAAGCAAGAGATGAATGGAAGAAGGAAAAAGATGTATGGACACTCATTCAAAAGTTGCAGCAAGATCCTAGTACATCCGATACATTTAGTTGGAAAAATGATTCCTTATGGTACAAAGATCGCTTATATCTTTGTAAGAATTCCCAACTAAAACAAAAGATTCTTCTGGAATTGCACACTTCTCCTTTAGGAGGACACTCGGGATTTTAAAAAACTTACCACAGGGTGAAGAAAGAATTTTTTTGGGATGGCCTTAAATCTGATATTCAAAAGTTTGTGGCGGAATGTTTGGTTTGCCAGCAGAATAAAGTGGAAACAATTAAGACCCCCGGACTTCTACAACCTTTATCCATTCCAAGTCAACGTTGGGAGGAGATTTCAATGGATTTTATCACAGGTTTACCTAAGTCTGAAGGAAAGAGTGTCATCATGGTGGTAGTTGATAGACTTACCAAGTATGCACACTTTTGTGTATTATCTCATCCATTTAAAGCAAGTAAATTTGCTACTACATTTATGGACACAATTCAAAAGCTACATGGAAACCCAAGGGTTATTGTGAGCGACAGAGATCCCATTTTTACTGGAAATTTTTGGACGGAGTTATTTTCTTGTTTGGGTACTCAATTAGCTCATAGCTCATCTTATCATCCTCAATCCGATGGTCAAACCGAGATAGTAAATAAATGTTTGGAAGGATATCTTCGTTGTTTTGTATCTGATAAACAAACACAATGGGTCAAGTGGTTACCTCTAGCTGAATGGTGGTATAACACTTCCTTCCATACTATAGCAAAAATGACCCCATTTATGGCACTTTATGGATATCATCCACCATCCATCACATCATCCTTAAGAGAAAATTCGAAGGTTCAAGCAGTGGAAGATCACATCGAGCATCAGCAAGAAGTTCTCCAACTCTTAAAGGATAACCTGAATTTGGCACAAAATCGAATGAAACAACAGGCAGATCAACATCGTAGCGAGAGAAGCTTTGATGTAGGAGATTGGGTATTTTTACGGCTACAACCATACAAACAAATGTCCCTCAAGCAAGCAAAGAAGGATAATAAATTATCGCCAAAGTACTATGGTCCTTGCAAGGTGTTGCAAAAGATTGATACTATGGCATACAAATTGGAGCTTCTTGCTTCTTCGCGAGTGCATCCAGTTTTCCATGTTTCATGCTTAAAGAAGGTTATAGGTGAAAATATTCCAGTTCAAACAATATTGCAAGAACTTGATGAGGAAGGAAAAATCATATTGGAACCTGAAGCGGTCACGGAAACAAGAACTCGACAACTACGAAATCGATCAATTTCAGAGTATCTCATCAAGTGGAAGAACTTACCCACCGAAGATTCTACATGAGAGGATGAGAATTTTATACAGAAGCACCCAGAGCTACTCAAGCGTTGAGGACAACACTTTTTTGAAGGAGAGGGGCATGTTAGGTCCCTATATTACTAGTATAGTCCCTTATTGTTGTTAGTGTAACCCCCTTATTGTTATTATTGTACCCTTGTTACCCCCATTTTGTTATTATTGTGCCCTTAAATTATTATTGTTAGGTCGGCTAGGATTACATTGTGGCCCACTAGGATTACATTATGGCCCCATGGACTCCTATATATAGAAAGGAGGTTTTGTAAATTGTATCATCCAAGAATTGTTCATTCATGTAATTTATTGGAGGTTGGCCCCTCAAAGTGGCTTATTTCTAAGGCGTTGATATCTCTTTTCTTCTATTTTTGGAGCTGGTTACACAACAACAGGGAGTCCCATATGCAATACATGGTTACTAGTCAAGACAGACCGCAAAACTTTCCTCTGTATTCTGTAAATACAGGCCTTGATTCTCTTATTCTGTTTAACGATGAATCATTTAGTAAACAAGTCACTTTAACTGAATTAATGGACGATAGAGAGGAGGAAGACATCACAGAAGCGTCTAAATAGTTTGTTGAACTCGTAAATTACAGTGGAAAACACACAAGTCTCTAACTACAAATCACGATTCCATCGCCTTTAACCTTGAGAGTCAAGAAAGCATTCCTCAATGCAATGAAAAACTAGAGGAATTAAAACAAATACAATAGAGTGTTGATTTTCGAGAACAAACCGAAAGCACTCTTGTTGAAGAGGACAGTAATCAAATGAAAGAACATGAAACTAGTCCTCTATGGAGTATGTACTTTGATGGGTCCTGCACTAGGAGCAACGTTCGTGCAGGTGTTTGGATACGAAACAATGAAAACAACCACACAGAAAGCCTTTCCTGTAGATTAAACTTTCAGTGTTGGAATAACATAGTGGAATATGAATCCCTTCTCTTAGGCTTACATTTGTTGAAAAAATTAGGAGCCAAAAGAATTAGAGTGTATGGGGATTCAGAATTAATCATTAGGCAAGTCAACGGGGAATACAACACTAATCACCCCAGACTTAGGGCCTACCGAAACGATGTCGTGGATCTATTAAAATTTTTTGAGGAGTCCCAATTGATTTTTGTCCCAAGAAGAAAAAATATCATCGCGCACAGCTTAGCTTTTGCAGCTAGAACATGTTTAACGCCATATGAAACCAAAGAATGTACAACTCAGATTAAGTTTAGACCAGTTGTCCCTGATAACGATAAATATTGGCAAGTTTTTTATGGAGACAAACAAATAGAAGACTTCATGCAGCTCAGAAATGAATTTGAACTCCACAGTTCGGATTCAGATTATGAAACAGACTTCCCTAGTGAAGAAAATTTTCTTGGTGAAGAAGAACCGTCTCCTGAGCTTGCTGATATAAAGATTTTGTCAAGAAAACTTAAAAAAAAAACAGAAATGATGGCAGAGATAGAAATAGAGGACTTAGAAACTCTGCAGTCTAATGATGAAAGTTTGCCAAAGGGTTTGTCTCCTTTAGAAGAGTTGTTTGATTTCAATGATGTGGCCAAGAAGCCAAAACTGGAGCCTGTAGAGACTGAAGTTGAAGAGTGTAATATAGGCAGTGAACTTGAACCAAAAATGATCAAACTATCTAAGACTTTACCAGCTCACATTAAACTCAAATACATAGAGTTTAAAGAATTTTTTGTTGTTTTTGCGTGGAGTTATAAGGATCTGAAACCTATGACACTGAAATAATTCAGCACAAAATCCCTCTCAAGGAAAACCAAAAGCCATTCAAACAGAAACTACGTAGAATAAACCCTGTCCAGTTACCTTTGGCTGAGAAGGAGATCAAGAAAATGTATGAAGCTGGTATTATTGTCCCTATTAGATATTCTGAGTTCTTGTCTAATCTGGTGTCAATTAGGAAGAAAATAGGAAATATTAGGCTTTGTATAGACTTTAGAGATTTAAACAAAGTTTCACTCAAGGACAACTAGCCTTTACCCAAGATGGATCATATTTTACAAAGGGTAGTTGGTTCAAAAATAATTTCTCTGCTTGATGGCTATTCAGGGTACAATCAGATTTTAGTCCACCCTGATGATCAACTAAAGACAACATTTACTACACCTTGGGGCACTTTCATGTATGTGAAAATGAATTTTGGTCTAATGAATGCTGGAGCAACCTTTCAGAGAGCCATGGACATAGCATTCTTGGAAGAACTAGGCTACTTCATCATTATTTATCTTGATGATGTCACTGTGTTTTCAAAGACAGATGAAGAGCACTTAGAACATTTGAGGAAAGTTTTCGAGAAATTCAAAAATTTTGGGATATCTTTAAACCCTAAGAAAACAATGTTCGGGCTCCAAGAAGGTAAACTTCTTGGGCACATTATTTCAGAGGAGGGTATAAAGATAGATCCAAAGAGGATTGACGCCATATTCCAAATCTCTCATCATCGGAACATCAAGGAACTACAATCTTTCATTGGAAAGATTAATTTCTTGAGAAGGTTCATACCCAACTTGGCTGAGCTCCTTAGAAACATTACAAACATGCTGAAGAAGGATCAAGGGGTAAAATGGACCTGGGAAGAAAAGAAGTCCCTTGAGCTGGTGAAACAAGCATTAACTAAAACACCGGTTCTAATAAGTCCTGATTTTTCAAAGGATTTTTATATTTTTTCATTTGCATCAGAACATACAATAGCTACTGTCCTTTTACAGAAAAATCCACAAGGACAAGAGCATCCTATTGCGTTCTTTAGCAAGGCATTGAGAGATGCTCCTTTGAAGTATAACATTATGGAAAAGTAAGCTTTTGCTTTGTTTAAAGCTTTAAAAGACTTCAGAGTGTACATCCTTCACTCACACATCATTGCCTTTGTCCCAAATTCAGTTGTGAAAGACATTCTAACATAGGACCCATATGTTAAGAGAGGTAAGTGGATAGTTGTTATTCTTGAATATGATTTATAGATAAAGCCCACTAAACTCATCAAAGGCTAAGGTCTAGCTAGATTAATGGCTGAATAAAATTTTTAAGTTCTTGATATTAATATGATCAATTTTTTAGATGACCAAGAAGAATTCTCAACTCCCATTGTTGAAGACCATTTTATGAATTCCTCTTGGTATGCTGATATTTTATTTGTTTTGCTTAATTTGAATACACCCCCCGGTTTATCAAAAACAAAGGCAAGGTTTTTGAAGTTAAAAGCTGTAAACTACTGCATTATAGATAAATGTCTTTATTGGAAAAATGCAAGTGGGATGTTGCTTAAATGTTTTCCTGAGTTTGATGCAAAGAAGGTTAAGCACGAGTTCCATGAAGGAGAATTTGGAGGCCACCTCTACTGGAAGACAATAGCCAACAAAATCTTAAGGGCTGGTTACTATTGGCCCACTCTGTCTCTTGATGTACACAACATTTTAATTGTCTGTCATAAATGCCAACTTTTTGAAGGCAAAAGGAAGATACTACCCTTACCTCTGCATCCAATCACTATTGAAGCTCCTTTTCAACAGTGGGGATTTGAATTCATAGGAGAAATCCATCCACCATCATCTGCCCAACATAAATGGATTCTCACTGCCACAGAATACTTCACCAAATGGATAGAAGCCATCCCTTGTAGGCAAGCCAATGATTTTGTCAATATAAAATTCATAGAGACTAATATTCTCTCTAGATTTGGCTGTCCTACCAAGATCATCACTGATAATGAAGCAACATTTGGATCAAATAAAATGGTTGAATTCTGTCACAAATATCAGATTACATTAGGTCATTCTACGGCCTATTACCCTCAAGGTAATGAACTAGTAGAATCCTCAAACAAGAGTTTGGTGAACATAATCAAGAAGCTGTTGGAGGACAACAAGAAGTATTGGCACACAAATCTTGTTCATGCACTTTGGGTTGACAGATTGACATTGAAGAAATCTATTGGTATGTCACCCTTCCAGCTTGTATATGGTACTAATGCAATTTTTCCTACCAGCCTTGGTGTACCAGTTATGAATTTGATTCAAGAGTTGCAAACTAAAGATAATGACATGATCAAAGAATAAATCAGACCATTCACGTTCAGCAAACCAGAGAGGAGGTTTATAACAAAGCATTACAAAAGCAGGACAGCATCAAAAAGATTTTTGACAGAAGAAAAAAGGCCAGCAATTTCAATATTGAGGACAAAGTCTTAAAGTGGGATTCAAGGAGAGAAGACAAGGGCAAGCATGGAAAATTTGAAAACTTGTGGCTTGGCACTTATCTCATTCATTCAGCTGCTGGTAACAATGGCTATTTCTTATAGGAGTTGAATGGAGCCGAACTATTTGGGGGTCCTGTCAATGGCAGGATGCTCAAACATTACTTCTCTTGAACCATGTCATGTTTTAGAGCCTTTTTATCTTTTTTTCATTATAAATATTTCACCCATCATTACATTCAAAGTTAGAAAAATCAAAAATACTGAAACAATAGAAGAAAGAAAAGAGGGCAGATTGTGAAAACAATAAAGGTATAGCCCCATACCAAAAAAAAAAGAGAAATGAATTCTGAAAGTGTGCAAGCTTAAATGCCACTCCTGAAAAACACACCTAGTTAGCCATACAGCCTGATCATGGCTAGTTAGTTTTAAATTTATTACTGATAGGTTAGTAAATTTGATTTTCCAAACAGTTTAATATTGGCTTGTCAGTTAGATAGATTAGGTTAGAAATTAAGGGTTCAAACAAGCTCAAAATCCGAACCATAGTTTCCAAGCAAGAATGACTCAAATCTATTAAAAATTCCGAGTTAAAACAGAGGTAAAACTGGTTCTAATCAGCTCAAAATCTGAACCAGATAATAAGGAAAGAACAACTCGAATAAACTCAAACATAGAGCTGTAGAAAAGAGAAGGTTGTGCTTTAAACTTTTAGATCTTAAACCTTCCATTTTGATTTAATTTTCTGTAAAATAATATCTATGAGTAGCTTGTTTTTTATGCCATAGATCAGCAACAAGTTAGACTGTCCAATCCTAACTTGTATGCTTTTAAAACTTCTGTTTTAGAAAATAGTGAATAAAAATCTGTTAGACTGTTTAATCCTAACAGATTAGTAGATTAGGTAGAGAAACATATGAACTCAACTGTTTAATATGAGTTCATGGAGAAATAAGAATCAGAAATAGATTAGATTTTTTTCTTTCAAAAAGAATAAAATGTTGTAAAGAGAGTTTGCCAATCCAAGTGCACTCTAAAGAAGAAAAAAAAAATGTTAGATCAGTAGGATTGGGTAGGTAGAAATCTTGTATTGATGAAGATCCATTGTTTTTCATGGCTGTTAACATTTTCAGAGCAAAAGAAGATCATCCAAATGAAGAAAAAGCAGCCCAATGGATAAGGCACTAATTAGCCTCCAGAGAATGCAATTCTGAAGTTCTTGATGCCCTCAAGAAGGCACCATCCCCAAGTGGAGCCACTGTTAGCCACCTATAAAATTTGTTATATCAAAAGGTGGCTAAATCATTTTTGGAGCCTTCAAGAAACAAGTTTATTGCTAAAAATGTTATCTCTTGAAGGCTCATGAAGACATCATGCCCTTTGTTTAAATCTTCACTACTGTTTACATTTCAAACTCTGAAATTCTGCTAATTTCATAGAGAAAAGACTGCTGCAAAACACCATTTCTCCCTTCGTTTCACTTCAAACTAACCTTTATTTTTACCCCTTTTATTCCCCATGGAATTCCTCTATTTTCCATTTTTCTCCATTTCCCCTTCATAGGATCCTCTTTACAAGGTTTAAAACTCATTTTTAAACTTCGCCGAAACCCCAAATCCAGCAAAAACTGTGAAAATTTTCATAAAAAATAAGTTTTTTTGACTGTGTGCTTAAGCCCCTTTGGGCTAAGCCCAAACCACTTCCCCACATGTGCCCAGGCCCTAGAACCAAGCGCTAGACCCATAAAGCGCTTATCGCAATCGGGATTTTCCGTCGAACCCATGTCTTTTTGTTATTTGAAAGTCCGATGCCGATTGGCCCTTTGTATATAACATTCGGTCCTTTGATCCCTTTCATAAACCTGAGAGCCCGCAGTCGGGCGCTTAAATGTTTATATAAACCTTCTCGATGCATAATTCCCTTTGTATATTCAAAAACCCATTTATCCTATGTTTTTAAGTAAACGCGCCAGTGTGATGTTTTTAATGAAGAAAGACCGTTGATTTTGCTTCCCCGATCAATGATCCTTATAATCTCGCATCGGAGATTTATTGAATGGGTATATTGAAAAGCCCGGCCCTTCCTCCTGATTCTGATTAGCACCATACATATAAGCCCTAGGCCTATGCTTTTCATGTAAACCACATGCCCCGCAACAGGGCGCCAAGCCACATATATATAACCCACCCGACATCATAAAAACCTTTTTTTTCATTTAATTTTTGGTTTTCATATACAATAAGGGGTCCCACTCGTTCATTGGTTGGAGCCCATCTCCGCCGTTGATCTCAGACCAATCCGATGGCCCGTGCAATCTCGCATCGAAAAATTCATTGGGCGCATTTATATTTTATGCCACCCCTGATTGGTCATTCCTCGATCCATCCTTCACCGTCGTTCTGATTTGCAGATCAATGGCCCACAGTCAATCGCATCGGCACCATTCAGTTTTGTTCCATTGTTGATCGCCAAGCCCCGATTGCATCTGGGCTGTCCACGTGTCCAGATCGGACAGTCTAGATCAATCCTTCCGACTTTGGTTATATTTTATGCGTCCCACTTCATAATTTTTTTCGGCCAATCACAGCCATTGATCTCTGCAGATCAATGGTCCTTATTAAACCTTTCTCTGCCTTCGTATTATTTTTATTCAACCCCAGATCCAATCTTTGTCGTTGATCCTGCACATCCAACGGCTCATATTAACCCCAACAGGCCCAACCCCTGTGGGTGTTGCTTTCTTCAAGATTTGATCTCAGCCGTCCATCTTAGATCTAACGGCTCAGATTGAAACCGCACTTCCCGCTTCTGCTCACGCATCTATCCAATATCGTGCTCGCTCTCTGCCATCAGATCTGAGACCCCAGATCTAAAGGTTCACACGCGTTTTCATGTAAGTTTAAGTGCAGAGGTTAATTCTCACAAATTACGCGATATAAGCTATTTTGAAATGCCACGTGTCGGGCGAGGATGCATATCGCATTCAAAAAGGCAATACCGCCTACCCGCCTTTTCATCGCGTGAAAACAACTGTTTTTCCCTTTGAAACCACTTTCCTCATTTTGTATTGTGTTATATTGTGTGTGCCCCCTGCCATTGATCTCTGCAGATCAACGGCTCAGATTAAATCTGACCCTTGCACTATCGCCCTCCACCATATACCAAGGGTTTTTTCGCAATCAACCACAGCTGTTCATCTCGTGGGCCGATCTCATCCGATGTCCCACGATCACCTAAGAAACCCTAATTTTCCTCAATGTGTTTTCCTCCACCCAAAGGAATTTTTGATATTTTCCTTTGTATTCTTTTTGTTTTCACATGAAGCGGCCCTTCTCCATTGCATTGACCTGGTCGCTCCTGACCGTTGATCTTTGCTAGCTCAACGGATCTAACCTAATCTCTCCACCATTTGCTCCTAACCATGACCTCTGAAGCAGTTTTACCCAATAACGCAGGATTTCATAACTATTTTTTGGTTTACGCAGGGTTTAAATATTTTATCGAAATATTTTAATAGAAAAGTGAAAACCGAGGATGACAATCATTTCGGTCTTCATTCATTGAAGAGTATCTGTCTACAGGGTTCGACCATCACGTTTCATCAATACATCATGAGTATTTATGCCATATGAACCTTGTATCACCTGCACATCAACAGGACACAGTGAAACATGAAGAAAACAAAGAGTATCAGTGTTGAAGACCCAAACGAACCAGAGATGAAGAATTGAAGATTAATTACACAAATTGGGTGGATTATGGCTAAGATCGAAAATCAAAAGCCTAATCCTCCAAATTAAACACGGTTAAAGAAAATCAAATTATTTCTCAGATAGAGGATGCCTCCACTACCACATAAGAGGAAAATTGATTCCTCTCAGCTACCTTATGCCACCTGTAGCCTCAAAGCATTCAACAGAGGGCCGAGTAATGACCAGAACAAAGGATATTTTCCTCATGACAGACGAGTAGTTAATTCAGCCGAAGAACTTATTGCAAAATATTTGCTGAGTTACTACAAAGATGACATAGAGCCTCAAAGTCAACAAAATCATCCCACCGAGCTTAAATACTTAATGTAAAACAATTAATACAGAGAAAATATCTGTAAACTTCTCCATTGAGCCCCTCAAAGGCCGAGAAGTATGAAATTTGTATTAATTGAACCCTTAGATATTTTCTTTTTCAACCTCCTCATCCTTCTATAAAATCTTATTGAGGAGTTCAATGTAAACGTTGGTTGCAGAACTTTGATATATACTTGTGCTCGAAACTCCTACTTGTAAATAGTGTTCAAAGGCTCTTGAAGCTCTGTTTGTGATCTAATAAGATAGGTCGAGAAGTGAAGATGATTGCTGAACTGAAACACTGGATTTGAAGATTGTAACTGGTTTGAAGCATCAATACAAGCTGATTTATGGGATCCTGGTCTATGTCAACGATGATGTTATTTCTTATTGTAAATTGTTATTTATTTCTGTTTTCGCTTTGTTCATCTTCTCTGATAAAGAATAGCAAGCATAGAGTTAGGATTTACTGTTTATGAGTACCCTTCTCTGACTGATAAGCTTTATCTACATGTTTTCTTCCAAATTGTGTTGTTTAGGAATGATTTAATTCAAATTAAGCAGTTAGGAATGTTGGTGTTCCCTCGTCCTACTGTCTAAGCTGAATGTTGTTCTTGAATGTTATTTTTAGTTTATGTTAAGTAGAGATGAACTAAGGAAGTAATGGTGAGCCCTGTCCTTTAGTTTTATCCCCAAAAACAAGCTGAAAGTTTCCCTAAGAGTGTGTTGAAAGCAGGCTAGGTTAAAAGTCCTTACCTGATCTTAGACCATTCTTTGTTATCTTATGTGTTCGTCTTGAAATTTTACTAAGTAAAGTAGAACTAGGGAAGTTTATGGTGAGTCTTGTCCTCTAGTTTCTTCTCCAACAGTTACTTTTAAAGTTTCCCTTTGTGTTTAAAATGTTTTTCTATTGAAAGTGCATCAAAAGCTAGCTAGTTTCGAAGTACTTACCAGATATTAGATTACTTTTCTGTCTCTCTTAAGTGCATGCCAAAAGCAAGATAGTTTCAAAGTACTTACTTGATCTTAGGCTGCTCTTTGTTCTTCATTTGTTTATTTTCCCTTCTTGTTGTATCATTTCATTCCATAAAATCAAATTTAAAGAGATCCTTAGACATAGATGACTTGCCCCATAGACCACTCTTGAACCTTGTTGTTTCGATTAAATCCTCCTATGACTCCATAGCCCAATGGACTAAAAATCAGCGTTATATCTGTCTTTTTAGCTGAAACTTGTTCTGATTGCTTGCAACTTCACACCTTTGAAACTCTTTACATTTAGGATTTTCCACCCAAATAATAATCATGCTCAACCACCCAAAAACAAACAAAAACCTTGCCCTTCATAACTAGCCTAATATCATTACCCAAAAGCCTTAAAGATAAATATATCTTTGCACTTATTGGAGAGATCCCTCTCCAGATTCAGGAGGGCCAGATCCTAGAATCCCAAAGTGGTTGAAATAGTGTTCTCCCTGCAGTTGGACTTTGCCAAGCTTGCTAATTATAGGGAGCTAACAGGGAGCATAGTGGAGTAGGGGCCCTTAGACATAATAGATGCTACAGATTCTTGTTGGTAGTGGGGCACAGGCCAACAGTTCTTCCGCATTCCATCCTGACTTCAAGAGAAGGTTAGCATCAGATCGAGTCTGGAGTTGGATTGGAGAGAGGTGATGAGTTGGTGTTCTATTGATAGAGTATCATTCTTAGTCCCAAGTACATTTCAGCAGGAGCACTTGGACGGGAGAGATGTTACATGTTCCATTGGGCCATGGATTGTGGACCAACAATCCATTAGTATTTTAGTACCACTAGCTCGACATCCACATATCAGGATTGACCTCCACCTAGACCGGGAGTTGGACTCGAGAGAGGCGATGAGTTGGTACCCAATTGGTGGGGTATCTTATACAGTTAGAGGTACAACACAACAGGAGCCATGGAGAATTGATGCTCGTTGGCAGACTACACTTCATGGGGCAGCTACTATAGCTAGAGGTAGTACACAGTCTGAGCTGTAGGACTTGGGCGATGATTGGCCATGGTGGCATTGGGATCCGGGAGGATTGTTTGATGATAAGCACAGTGAGAGATCAGTTTTGGATCTCAACATTAAGGGGTCTATTCCGGGTGGATTGAAACACATGCATAGCAGCACCCAGGGGTTTGTATGGGATCCGGGGATTGTCTCTTAGTTGGATCAGGAAAACAAGGTGGCCCACATATTTGGATTGCTTGAGGGCAAGCAATATTGGGGTCGAAGGTCTGTAATATTGAGTTTTTTGGTGTCACCTATGAAAGGGTTAGGATGGGCTTCTAGAGTTGGGAGTAGACATGTCATAGATACAGGTTGGTGTCATCAAAGGGCCCAGGGATTTTTGGAGGAGTTTTGAGGAGTTTCTATGAGGATCGATGGCATTCGCTTGATATATTCCATTAGGCGCATAGTTTTTCTTTCGTTCTGGCATATTCTGACAACTTTCATAAAACTGAGTTATTTTTGGATTAACTCAATTAATTACGCTCAAGGTGGCATTCTGGGAGGAATACATGATAGAACACCTTAGTGTAATAGCTCGTTGGAACTAGAATGATGAGATCTTCAGGATGGAATGTTGAGAAGTAACTTATAGTGGCCAGGGATAGTACCATGGGCGATATAATATTTTCCTTAATTAAAAATTACTTTAATCAGTCATTTAATAAAAGGAAAAATAATATTTAGAGGAAAAGGGGCCAAGAGTGACTTAAGTGAAATATAATTAAATTAAAGTCACTTTGATAGAGTCAATGGAGGATCTTCTAGAATACTAATAAAATAATAAACTTAAGATGCTTCGAGAGGATTGGAGATCTATCTATGAGATCTATAAAAGGAGAAGCGAAGGTCATTTGGAGATATCTTGGATTGGATCACTGTTTGTGTGTGAGGATTGAGAACTTGGATTCTCTACTTCAGTAGTATCCCCAGGACAGAAACCCTCAAGTGATTTAATGAGAGTGGGCGAGCATCCATCTCTTCCCTTGGTGGATCCAATCAGGATTCATAGGTTGTAGTGATTGTTTTTCCTACTTTCAGTTTGGAGGTTGGCATTAGCATTATAGCTATCTTGGAGGGTTGCTTCCAGCTATTATATTGGCATACATATTTCTATATAATAAAGTTGGATTTTGTTGTTGTTGTTGCATATCTCATTGTTCATTGTATTGTGATATTTTAATGAGATTGTCATATTATTTCTGGGTTTATTGTTTCCATCAAATTTCTGGTGTTTTGGTTGTGTTTCTTGGTGAAATTGTACAAAGCCAAAACCCTCATGATATTAAAATGAAAATTCCTGAAAGGGATATTACACGAGAGTGGTTTATTTCTTCCTTCAAATATCTGGCATTCTCGACAGTTGGAAACTTCCTTATATACATCGGCAAACAAGGTGGGCCAATAAAATATGGCTCTCAGAATTTTTTTTGTTATGGTCTTCCAATACAAGTTCCCTCCACAACCCCCCTTGTTAAACTCCTCCATTTTTATTTGAGCCTCATCTTATAACAAACAATTCAACAACATTCCGTCGGGATCCTTCCAATATAAGAATTGATATATGATGCAAAATTTCCCTGCTTTCAATTTAAGAAAGCGAGCTTTGGTTTTGGGCCAATCTAGAGGTGCTTGTAAATGCTGCAATACATACAAAATATCAGCATACCATGGTGCAGAACCAAACCTTTTCGAAACATGTTGAGTGGAACTTGAATCATCTTCTTCCACCAAGACAAGGAAGAAATTAATTTGGAGTGACTGCAGATTTGATTCAGCCATCATATGAGCCAACCCTTGTCCTCTAATTAGTTTTGCAGGTTGTATTTTGACATCATACTGAAGTATGGAAGCAATCCACTTACCCCTCCTTCCATCCGAATTATTCTGAGTAATAATATCCTCGACTACAACACTCAGTACATTTGCAACAACATGTGAATGAAGAATATAAAATCGAAAATATTTCAATTCCTTCACCAGAGAAAATGCTTGTTTTCCATAATATCATATTTTAGAGTAGTATCTCAGAGAGTTTTACTAAAAAATGAGATGGGATGCTCTACTCCTTGCTGATTTTTCTGCATTAAAACAACAATAATGTTGTTCTCTGAAGTAAAAGAAAAAAATATGAATTCTCATGTGTAGTCAAAGCTGACAAGTATAGGGGCACGAGACAATGCAGATTTGACTTCGTTGAAATATTTCCTACTTTCTTCATTCCAATTTACTTCGATGTCCTTCTTTAACATGTATGTAATATTTCTCAAAATTTCGGCCAGATTTGGAATGAACCTCATTACAAAAATTAATCATGCCAATAAAATAATGAATCTCCTTTTTACTTCTTGGGATAAGCATTTTTGGAATTGTTGAAACTCTGTTAGGATCCGTTATCACTCTTGTAAACTCTTAAGATGTGGGATTTTGGATTTAAGTCAAGGAACTCTAGAGGTAACCACAAACCTACATCAAACTCTAGGATCTAGCCTTCCTAGTGTTCAGAGAGGGCTCTCTCTTTAATATTTATCTTTGTTTGATTTATAAATGTTAGGCTAGTTATGAAAGTACAATTCGTTTTTGTTTTAAAGGATTTGGTGGGGAAAAACCACTTGGAGGTAAAATAGAGAGAAATCTACTTATCCATTGGGCTATGGAGTCTAAATCAAGCTAGTAGCACTAGAAATAAAGGTAAAAAAGGTACAAATATATTCAAGGAAAGATAGATAACCCTCAGAGATTTGGGAAAGTTGTTTTTTGTGAGGTGGTATGATCGGGATAAAGGGCACTTAAGGATCCTTTGATCCAGAAAATGGAAGTAGAAGGTAGAAGTCAAACGGGAGAAGGAGCAATTAAGGGTTCCTTGCACTAAAAATCAGAAGAAAACATTAAAATGGCAACTAGTTAAAGACAAGGAGCACTTGAGTAATCATGTAGTAATACTCCTAGTTACACATTTAGACAGAAAAAACATAAAATGTGTTAGCTCTCAAATCTACCTCAGGCTGAAATGAAGTAAACTCAAGGCTACATCAAACCATGCTCAGCCTCGTAGCTAGCCCTACGAGGACAGGAGAGGGCTCTCTCCGTCAATCTTGAGAAAATGAGCAATAGGATGCGAGATGACTTACAATAAGAACTGATTTTAGGCTAGTAAAGAGATAGGTATGTTTGATTTTTTGGTTTTTGGGTTTTCGCTGGAGAAATGGGAAAACAGATTTTGGGTCCGAGGATAAGGTCAGACCTTTGCAGATTTCGAGTTGGGGCGAGGTAGGTGAATGTCTTGATGCTTTTGATTGAATATATGGACAGATCAGACCGACGAGGAGCTGAAGAGGGAAAAGAAGAACTTGGATCCTCTCCAAACAGCTGAAAACATATAGAACTAACTGAATTCAAAGGTAGAGCACTGTAAACAATGGATTCAACCTCACTTACTCATTCAATTTAGTTCAGAAGCATATGAAAGGATGGCACAAATAAACATGAAGAAATCCCACACAGAACAGTAAACTCAAGGCTACATCAAACCACGCTCAGCCTCGTAGCTAGCCCTACGAGGACAGGAGAGGGCTCTCTCCGTCAATCTCGAGAAAATGAGAAATAGGATGCGAGATGACTTACAATAAGAACTGATTTTAGGCTAGTAAAGAGATAGGTATGTTTGATTTTTGGTTTTTTGGGTTTTCGCTGGAGAAATGGGAAAACAAATTTTGGGTCCGGGGATAAGGTCAGACCTTTGCAGATTTCGAGTTGGGGCGAGGTAGGTGATTGTCTTGATGCTTTTGATTGGATATATGGACAGATCAGACCGACGAGGAGCCGAAGAGGGCAAAGAAGAACTTGGATCCTCTCCAAACAGCTGAAAACATATAGAACTAACTGAATTCAAAGGCCAAGCACTGTAAACAATGGATTCAACCTTATTCACTCATTCAATTTAGTTCAGAAGCATATGAAAGGATGACATACATTAAACATGAAGAAACTTACAGTAAACAAAGAAGAAACACCATCAAGAACAGAACACCACAAGGATCCCAACAAGTGCCGCAAAACCCCTGATCTTTCCTTAGCCAAAATATGAAAAATATGTACAATGATATCAAAAGTATCCCAAGAGTCCAACCTCTCCAACCTCTTAAAATGATTGAGAAATTACAATATATAGATCACTCTAACACCTTTCCCCACCTCTAGGGGTCGAATTCCCTCTTCAGGGATCAGTTTCAACCAATTCTAATCATGGAACTACAATCTAGGCAGCTAACAACTTGCCTCTAAAAGAGTGGAAACTGATCCATTACATGATTTTTTACCCTTTTGAGAGTGAATCTTATAGAAGAGATAAAAATAAGCCAAAGTTACATGCCCAATATACATTTACATCATAAAAACCCAAAAATTCCATCCACAAACAAAACTGGTCCATACTAGGCGAAAATCTGAGCTGGAAGTTGAAAATTCAGCCAAAAATTTAAGTGGGTCGCGCCCCTGAACCAAGTGGGTCGCACGTCTTTCAACCTGATTTTGAGGCACTTCCCGGTATCCAAATTGAGCTCATGATAGCTCGTTGGAAAGCCCTCGATGTTGGCTATCCAACACAAGTGGAATTTCTCAATTTGGAGCTCATTTGACCTTTCACAAATTCATTCTCCCAAAAGTACTTCCTGCTGGTGCAAAAGGTGGCAGAGTGATTTTCATGGTGTTTTTGAGCTCTTTGACCATCCAGATTTTGATGAAATGCTTAGTTGATTTCTGAGGATGCATAAATTTCCATGAAAAATCCAAAAATATAAAGTTTTCCTCCAGCAAGTGTCCCAATCATATGGGTCGCGCCCCTGAGCCAAGTGGGACGCGCGCCTTTCAGCCCGATTTTGAAGTACTTCCCAGAACCCAAATTGAGCTCATGATAGCTCGTTGGAAAGGTCTTGAAGTATAATTTCCAACCCAAGTGGAATTTCCCAATTTGGAGCTCATTTACCCTGTCAAAACGCAAATATCCCAACACTACTTCCAGCAGGTGCATCAATTCCCTTGAGGCAACGGTATTTTTGACATTTAGCTAAAACCATGACACCTGTGTAAAAAGTGAAGGAGGTTTTTCTTGCTTGGCATGTTTTGGACAAAAACCTCGCTCATTTTTCAAAAATTCATCTTTTATTGCTCTGAAACATCTTTTGAGTGAAACTTATCTCGATGTGTGAAACAAGGGATTTTGTCGAAATGAAGGGAAATGAAGGAGATAAGGGGCTTCTAAATTATTGGGGAAATTTTGGGAAGTAGGGAGGGATGTTAGGAAGCAGGGGGAAGTGGAATCACAGAGATTGAGTGAGGGGAAGGGGTCCAAAAGGGAAAAACACAGGCCTAGCCTAGAAAATTGCCAAGTTGTGGCTAGAAACTAGGGTTTGTGCAAAAATGAGGAATTTGGGGGATCTCAGTGATGGGAAGTGTTTAACGAGGTATATTAAGGATAGGGGAAGGTGTTTGAACATCAGGATACAAGTTTTTCCGATGATTTGACCATCCAAGAGAAATTACCTCCAAAACCCTAGGAGAGGGAAATGGACCTTACCTAGGCACAACTGAAGCATGAACAAGGCGTAAAATGACTCAATGGAACTTGACATGATGATGAAAACCCTCTGAACGATGATACACTCAGCTGAATGGTGACATGAACGGACATTTGGACAACTTTGGAAGGAGTGAAAACAAACCCTAGACCTAATGCCTAGTGACCAAATTTTGCTTGAAGACTCATTGAAATGACAAAATTTGACCTTGACACTTTAAAATCACTTTGAAAGAGCATGTTTGATCACTGGAGGAAGGCTGCAAAAGCTGACTCTAACATTGGCTCCAATGGGGATGGTAGCTCCAGCTCCGTGGAGGTGCCAAGAACCGTAGAACTTTGGGAGAGCAGACAGTGCCTCCATCCATTGGGCTATGGAATCATTATTCTGAAAAACAGACTAAAGACTAATGACTCAACTTATTAACTAGAAAATCGACTCAAACTGACTTGATGCAAATGAAAATGACTGAATTAAAACAAAAACTTTCTGAAAAGGGCAGCAGTCCATCAAGCTTTAAAATCCTGATGGCAACCACCTACATACTGATGAGATATGTACAATCATGTATAATGTGCTTTCCAATGTAACCAATCCAGTAGATGGCTACACCCCAAATTTCTGCTCTTACTCTCCCTGAGCAGGCGGACTGATGAACCTGTAGGCAACTCAAAATAACCACTGAAACCAAAGCTCATGACAATAAACCAGGCAACATTTATCCTTTCTAATGTTTGCAGAAGAATGCTGAAGGGGTCTTGAAAATCTTGAAGCACTGGCTTATCTGGAGATCCAGCTGCAAAAATACTAGTATCCACTTCATTCTGATCTGAAAGGAAAATTGATTTCTGAGGGATAGAAATGCACAAATCTGCCATCTGAGTGTTAGCTGTAGGTTCCTTGACCATGAGAAATTCTGGCATATACTCTTCAATTTCATGATCTAGGTCATTCTTAAACAAAAAAAAATCTTCAAGATTATCAAACATGACAGCCTTATCATCTTTGTGAAAGAAAAAATTATCTGTTTGCTGATCTACACAACTGATTACAAGACAATCATCTTTTTCAAAAGAGGAAGAGGTTTCACCAACACTTTCCTGATTATGTGTGCACTGCAAATCTGCTGTAGCTTGGGCTGTAACAAGACCTTTCAAAAGCTGATCTATCTCATCTTCAGACAAAGGAGACAATGATTTTTGTTTTCTTTTGCTCAAACAGTGATTATCTTCATATGACAAGGCATTCAAACTATCATTCATAACTGAGTTATTGAAAGGAGATTTATCACTTACTTGCACAAAGATCTCATTCTGATTTTCATGAACTGACTGAATTGCTTCTTCATGAAGGCTGTGTTCTAATGATGAGCTGACAGTATGACTGAGAACATTTGGATCCATTACTGTGTCTTCTGCATCCCAGATGATTTCAACAGCAGAGTTCTCCTTGATGGGCTTCAACACAAGATATGCTTGGTCATCATGATCTGAATCTGAATCTGAAGTAGCTATCTGGACATTATCACAATCTGCAATTGGAACTGGACTTACTTGCATGCTGCTGTCTTCCGTGGGCAGATCTGAAATGACATTCTCTCTTTCATCATTTTCAACCATGTGGCCCTCTTCAACCTGCTGCAAAGTCTCCTGAGCATCTTGATGGGTATCCTTTAGGTTCTCTTCATTCTGCTGAAATGGATTCTCGTACAGGGCCTCCATGATTTCATCATCCATGAAATTATCATCTTCATAATATTTCTCAAGGCTTTCAATAAAAGAAAAAGCATGTTTGCAACAGTCATGAACTAAATTTAACGATGGATAAGATGTTCGATATCTTTCAATGAACAAGGCATGAAAATCCTTCAAACAGTAAATACAGGCCAGCGGCAAATTTTCATACCAAGATTGGGCTTCACCTTCCAGAGTGGCCAGGAATATCTTCATCAAACAATCTTCGGGAAAAGCCACCTTCAACTTGCGAATATGCATGTGAAATCTAATCAGATGTAAAGCAGCATCTTTCTTACCATCATCGTTAAATGTAGGCAGATTCCTGGACCAATCTACCTTGGGCATCTTATTCGGAAAACCTGGAATGTGATCTCGGCTCATGGGAGCATATCTTCTTGTGATTCGGTCCATCTTGAAAATCTCACAGCTACTGATCTCCCTGTAGTGAAGTCACCATGAAGCATTGATTTCTGGATTTTTCAGTGAATGAAGTCGCCAGGTGAATGATTTCAGCCTTCTTATGTCTGATCGTTTTCCACCATCAACAATCAGATCTGAACTTGATACACGTACTGGGGCAAGACAATCTACAAGTCGAGTGTCACATTCACAAGCTAAACCGAAGATCGACTGAAGCAGCTTTTATCTACTATGCACTCGCAGAGCAAGAGCAGTTCGAAGGCTACCTGGCGTGACTTCAGACTCCGTCTGTAGCTAATGAAACAAATGACATCAACAAGCAAACCAATTCTTCCCCAGTATGGTCGCCACTATGTTAGCGCTCAAATCTACCTTAGGCTGAAATAAGGTAAAACTCAAGGCTACATCAAACCACGCTCAGCCTCGTAGCTAGCCCTACGAGGACAGGAGAGGGCTCTCTCCGTCAATCTCGAGAAAATGAGCAATAGGATGCGAGATGACTTACAATAAGAACTGATTTTAGGCTAGTAAAGAGATAAGTATGTTTGTTTTTTTTGGTTTTTGGATTTTCGCTGGAGAAATGGGAAAACAGATTTTGGGTCCGGGGATAAGGTCAGACCTTTGCAGATTTCAAGTTGGGGCGAGGTAGGTGAATGTCTTGATGCTTTTGATTGGATATATGGACAGATTAGACCGACGAGGAGCTGAAGAGGGCAAAGAAGAACTTGGATCCTCTCCAAACAGCCGAAAACATATAGAACTAAATGAATTCAAAGGCAGAGCACGGTAAACAATGGATTCAACCTTATTCACTCATTCAATTTAGTTCGAGAAGCATGAGAAGAAAGGATGGCATACATTAAACATGAAGAAACTTACAGTAAACAAAGAGGAAACACCATCAAGAACAGAGCACCACAAGGATCCCAACAAGTGCCGCAAAACCCGTGATCTTTCCTTAGCCAAAATATGAAAAGTATGTACAATGATATCAAAAATATCCCAAGAGTCCAACCTCTCCAACCCCTGAAAATGATTGAGAAATTACAATATATAGAGCATCCTAACCCCTTCCCCACCTCTGGGGGGTCAAATCCCTCTTCGAGGGATCGATTTCAACAGTCTATTATTTGGAACTACAATCTAGGCAGCTAACAACTTGCCTCTAAAAGAGTGGAAACTGATTCATTACATGATTTTTACCTTTTTTGTGAGTGAATCTTCTAGAAGAGATAAAAATAAGCCAAAGTTAGATGCCCAATATACATTTACATCATAAAAACCCAAAAATTCCATCCACAAACAAAACTGGTCCATACTAGTCGAAAATCTGAGCTGGAAGTTGAAAATTCAGCCAAAAATTTAAGTGGGTCGCGCGTCTTTCAACCTGATTTTGAGGCACTTCCAGGTATCCAAATTGAGCTCATGATAGCTCGTTGGAAATCCCTGGATGTTGGCTATCCAACCCAAGTGGAATTTCTCAATTTGGAGCTCATTTGACCTTCCACAACTTCATTCTCCCAGAAGTACTTCCTGCTGGTGCAAAAGGTGGCAGAGTGATTTTCATGGTGTTTTTGAGCTCTTTGACCATCAAGATTTTGATGAAATGCTTAGTTGATTTCTGAGGATGCATAAATTTCCATGAAAAATCCAAAAATATAAATTTTTCCTCCAGCAAGTGTCCCAATCATATGGGTCGCGCCCCTGAGCCAAGTGGGTCGCGCACCTTTCAGCCCGATTTTGAAGTACTTCCCAGAACCCAAATTGAGCTCATGATAGCTTGTTGGAAAGGTATGGAAGTCTACTTTCCAACCCAAGTGGAATTTCCCAAT